>SKCR01030224.1:0-210595 GCA_019454045.1 Zanthoxylum bungeanum
TTATAGTGTGATGTGATCTTAAGAATGACTAAAAAATTAATCAATAATTATAGGTAAATATTTTTTTGTGACACTTTAATGATATTTATGTTTTAAGCAGTTGTGTATTATAATCTTTCTCTAAAATATATAATTGCTTAAAATATAAATGTCATTAAAAAAATATCCTCTAAAAATATCCAAAGTGGTTTCTTAAATACCAAGAAAAAGTTTCAATAAAATTAATGGTCTAGTAGTTGAAAAAATTTAGAATCCAATTCAGCAATTCATTTAAAAAGAAAATATTCGATTCAGATAATTATTTGAATCATTACATTATATAATTTTAAACTAAAATTAGATTTGATTGGATTGGATTTGATTATAAAATATAAGTATAGATTTGATGCTATTATGAAGCGTGATTATGATACGATAAGAAAGTATCAGTCAGTGTCACTATCGTAAGGTTTTGGGGTTAGCGCGAAAATATTCATGTGATTAAAATTTTAATTTTCTTCTAAAATCATTTTAAATATTGTGATTATGTCATGTAAACAAATATACTATTAAATTAATCAATATTAATTCAAACATGCATGTATATAATTTTTTTATCAATATAAATAAAAATACAACAATAAAGAGATCACGTACTTATTTATTCTTTTCTAAAACCTTCTTGAATTTCTTCTTGAATTTTGTCTTGAAGTAATACACCAAGCGTTATACCTATAGTTGACACACAAATTACTCCCGCAATTAATTTTGGAATAAATTAAAACTATTCCATTAGAGATGGAAAGCCTACCGAATTCGGCCAATTAGGAGCTTGATTCCCTTGGCCGAATTCTTGCTTATATTTATAGGCAATGATTGCCTTTACTTGTATCTCAATACAATAAAAATATTTCAATATATTTCCAAATCAAATTATGACATTTAAGATTTTTCCAAAATAATTTAGGAAACTTAATTAAATAAGATTTCTTTATTAAATAAAGACTTCACAATTTAATATATATTAGGATTCTAATTAATTAGGGTGTTAGTCCACTAAATTAAAGCTCAATAGATTAAATATTATTTTGGCCCAATAATTAATTAACTATTAATTAATTAATTCAATTTTTTTCCAATTAATTATTAATTAAAATTATATTTAATTTATTTAATATAAATATCAAATATTTATTTTATAAATTAAATGTAATTTTATATTTCGAATTTATTAATTAAATTAATATTTCCGAAATATCCCGATTATCCTACTTTAATCAAGAAATCTTATTTTGCCAAAATAATCATTTATTAACTTTTAATTAACAACATTGAATTTGTAACGTAGATGATAACTATATTTATGCGATCGTCCTAAGTTGATTATTGAGTAACAGTGAGATAATATTAACTCTTTAATATTTCATCTCTATGATACCTCACATATCATGGGTAAACGCCTAACAGCATGTCATTGCTCATAGTCGATGAATGAGGTGGAAAAACATATAAACCTGTCAGAATACACTTCGAGTATGTCATTTCATTCATTCCGATATTTATGTTTCCTATCGAGTCCGGGATCATGGCTAGGTCAAATCATTTCTTCTCGATATATTACAAAAATTTGATTTTATGGATTTGATATCTCTAAAATATCGACTGTTTTGGCCAAAGACTTATATCCACAACTTTGGGTTTTCTTGAAACATTTTTAACTTTTATTATCAAAATTATCGGATTCCTTCTTGAAGCACACATAAATTTGTACGTTAATAGCTCAAGACCATCTAATATTTATTCAAATGACGTGAATAGTCGAATGATAATATACCAGTGAGCCATTAATACTATCGCACAAATCATCATATGATCTCATGTCAAGGGATATGACGACACTAATGTATTATTACGAATATCAATGACCTTAGATAATATTATCATGTGATCTTACGTTTCTGTGGTCGAGTTTTATAATTCATTTTACTAACGAAAGTATCTATTGTTTGTGTCTTTATGATATGAAACTCAATGTTCATTCTATTAACATCAAGTGTCAATTTATGCGACAGACAATAATATTGGTCGAGTGATATATCATTGTCCTGTATAATAATCACATATTACCAATAACTTAATTTGAGACATATATAAATATTGTTGACTCTTATAATCACAAATATCTTTTGAATTAATGATATTTATTCGTCATAATGTATCGGAACATGGTTGTAAAGATGTATAGGAATAAATATATTTTATTAATAATAAACTGTATTATAAAATATTACGCCTTAAAATATGATATTCACATCGGATTTTAAGACATACACTCTAACAACTATAAAATGAACGTTATTATAAATAATAATCATAATAATAGGCTCTTAGGATTTGGTCGAACGGCTCTCTAACCGCCACCTTTGGCTCACTTGAATTGTAATTTTGGGGGTAAGTAAGGGATAAAAAATTGATTAGAGCTCTACCCACCGGAGAATTTATCTTCAGAAAAATTATTTGAATATGATTAAGTGATATCTACTTAATTTCAGATTCGAAAATCAATATTTTTGGTTGGTTTATAAAATAAATGATTTAGATCCGGCATCTTGGGGAATAATGTTCATAATGGGTGTGGTTTGTTGGTGTAGGGTTCAGAATTTAACATTGAGGTCATGAGTTCGAATCGATGGAGTGTACTTCTTGTAAGAGCCCGTGACAACCGAAATTTTTACCTGATCCGCTTAAGTGCGGAAAAAATGATTTCGTGGTAAGGTTTCCAACGATTTTAAAAAAAAAAATCTTGCGGAATAATGCCAATGGTCCATCCAATCCATGTATCAAATACAACATGATTTGTCATGGCCTTGACAAAATATTTTAACTTATCTCAATCATGATCTTATATAAATTATATACATTATTATGAAAATGATAGCTCAGATTTGTTGTTATACCTGTAGAACTAAACCAAGCCCCCAAGGATCTACAAAGATAGTCTCGTTTGGTTAATTTTTAGGTAGAGAGAAAATCTCGAATTTATATCGGAATTCAAAGTCTTATATTGTTATAAAATTCAGAATGATTTTTTATTTTGAATAAAATTTAGATGAAATTGTCCCAAATTGTGACTGTTTGCGTAAAAAAATATTAAATTCAAATAAAAATTATGGATTCCGAATTATTTGATTCATAATTTATGATAATTTTCTATTCCAAATTCATAATCAAGACGGGACAATCCCATCATGTCCTATTTATATTATGAGGTTGATTTTCTTTTAAATCTTTCGAAGTATATTTTATCAATTGTGACCATAAATATCTGTCTAGACTATACTATCACATAATTAATCTAAGAAGTTTCAATAGATTATTGTGATTGCTAATATCAAGACATTGTACTATAATTATATATATATATATAAAATACTTATATCTATTTCGATCATATTTTATTGATGGGCTCATCTATGAAACTCAGGGGTATCAAATATCATTGAATCAAATATATTATTTTGATCATTAAACATATAATTTAAACCATTAAACATTTAAATTCTATCAATAAACATGAAATTTTTGAAGTAAAGTTTAAATGTTAAGTAGTTTAAGTTGAATGTTTAACTATCAAAATGTATATTTGTACCCGAAAATATTTAATATTCTTGAGTACCATAGTGGTGACATTTATTGTAAGGATGGAAAAACAATCCCGGGACCGGCCCGAGGTGAAAAAATCTCGGGTCGGACTTCAAAATGAGGGGCTCGGCCCGAATTTAAAATAAATAATTATATATTTATATTTATAAAACATATATATTTATATAATAATTTTTTATATTAAAAAAATCGGGCCGACCAGACTTTTCCCGACCCCAATCCTAAATTCAAATTACCGGATTCGGACCGAGTTTATCAAATCCCGGCCCGTTGCGATCCTTACTTTATTGATAAGTAATGCCATCTAATAGAGAATGTTGCTCACCTAAATATAATGAATTATATTAATCATTATTCAATAGGAGTGGTTACAAGATACATTCACTTTTGGCATTAAAAGATGAATGGCATTGATCACTTCATTACCCTTGAAATGGGTAACCAACAAATTCATCTTGTAGCAATCTTGAAAAGCTGACTTAGGTGAGCAACATTATCTATTACTTCTTCTTCTCACTTCCAATCAATTCTTTTGCTAGGGTTTTGTTATTCTAACTCCTTTTAGGGACACTTTTTTTATACATTTTTTTTTTATGGTCGGATACGGGTAAAAAAAAATTGTGTCTGTTGATTGAACGGGTTAGATATGGATATTGACAGCATCGTATCAAACTTGGCACGTTGCTATCCCTGATATCGATATCGGGAGAACAATAAAATTGAAATTCGAACCATTAAAATTAAAAAAAGGCAATTGAATTTAAAATTTCTAATATTGAAATTGATAGGTGAACTTGAAATGTTTCATATTCAATGCTTTAAGTTTCAAATTAAATGATCTTCATTTCAAGTTTATCGCCCTCCCGGTACTTGCATCGAGAGGTATTGTAGACATGTTATTTTGCCAATATACAACTTTATAGTAAAATGGAATTAAAAAAATGTATTGCACGAAATATGGGTTTTGTTAATGTATTCGAGTATCGGCACGAAAACATTGAAATTGAAATATAGATTATTGTAGTTGAAATAAGGTTATTGAACTTAATATTTTTATCATTAAACTTGAAATCGATATATGAATTTGAAATGTTTCATGTTCATTGATAGAAGATCAATTCATTGATCCATATTTTAAATTTAATCACAATTGTTTCAATTTTGTAATACCCAAATGTGGCCATTGCAACAACATATCTATTTTTTGCAACCATAATATTTATTCTATTTATTATAATAGATAGAGGATGACATCCATCTATGATCTATCTTCCATATGGGATTTTCCAAGAATAAAATGACATATCAATATAGATATTTTGTAGCTTCAAATTAATTAAGTTCATTTATTATATATTGGTGGGAGGCAAATTGCTTGCTTCTTTCAATATTATTGCTATTTGATGATTTTGACACTAAAATAAAACTTTAAATCTTTAATTTCTATCTATTCTAGATAGTATACATTTTTTTTTGTGGGCTTGTTACAATCGTCAATTAATTAGTAAGACATAACAAGTTACTCACCAATTGGCATGGTTTGGTGATGTAAAATCCAGAATCCGATCTTTAGATTCTGGATTCGAATTTAAGGAGTGTATTTTTTGTAAGAATCCAGGACAGCCGAAGGTTTTACCAGCTCCGCTTAAGCCCGAAATAAGTAATTTGACCACGAAATTTCCAACGATTTCAAAAAATAAAAACATAACAAATTAGAATGATATCTACAGCTTTAGCGGGGCAGAAGGTCCATAAGACGAAAAGTGACATGTCTATCGTATAATTTATTTTTTTAATTTAAAATTTTAAAAATAAATATTTTTATGATTTGTCCTCCTAAATTTATTATTTGTTATTATCTGGGTCCTTAAATTTTTATATCTAACTATTTTCTTGTAGTGAACCGTCATAATAAAAAAACACTAACATGTAATTAGGAGATACTAGTTGTTTATTTTTATAATTTAAAAAGTGTAATATTAATTAAAAAAAATTACAAAACAAAAGAATCATAGACCCATTGTAAAGTTTTAGGTTCTTGAATTTTATTTATTTATTTTATATCTACCCTAGACCCTTCTAAATAATTATGAAGCATTAATTGCAAGTGATAAAAGAAAAAAAAAATCAAATGAATACTACCTTTCAAAATATTTTATTTTATTTTATTTTTAAAATTTTTGTGTTGCATTATTTATCTACTTATATAAGTATCTTTGGCTCTCGTTTTGGATGTATATATGTGGGGCCACTCGTGGTGTCTCATCTTCAACACTTATTTTTTTCCACTTTAATTTTCATTGATATATATATATATATAGCTTATGAAAATATGAATAACATAATAATACTGATTAATTAACATATGATAAGCAGATTTGTATTAAGTATAATTATCATTTATTTAATAAATTTTTAATATTTTAATACATATATCAAGATATTAATGAATTATTATATGAATGACATGATATCCCCGTTACATTATAAAAATGTCCCCCCACCCATTGGTATAGTCATTGCCAAATAGATAAGAATGTATTAAATGAATCAACAAAAAAGAGAGACAAGACTATTGATTTTCCATTCCACAAGACATGCAAAATGTATTTTTAATATGCTGGAATTTCCTAAGCATATGTTGTGTAATAATAATTTCAAACGATTTAAGGGTTTGATCGAGTAGTTTTAAAGCCGTTTTTTAATTGATCGTGTAATTTCGAATCTTAAAATATACATCGTTAAGAAATCATTTTATAATTTACTAAAGAAAAAAACTTATATAAGGACAGTCCTTATAAGACCATCCAAATAATGAATGACACGTGTTTTAATTATTTTTTTATCCCTGTTTAAATTGATTATTTTCAAAATAACTAGAACACGTGTCATTTATTGTATGATCCTATAGCGGCAATCATATATAAGTTTTTTTGTTTTGTTCTAACGATTTCGTTCGATGATGATGATTTATAAAGTTATAAAACTAATATTTTATTATTATTATTAATAAAAAATGACAAATAAAAAATTATTTTGGTGTTGCTTGGCATGACAACTCTCCTTAAAAAACGCTGTCGTTTTCCAGCTATAACTAATAACTTGAGTGGCTTATCGCTTCGGTTCACGTCAGCCATCTGACAGCCAATCTTTGCTTTTTCAGTTTTCACATGGTCTGTGGTCCAATCTTATCTACCCACGTGTCGCTTTCAGCATGGATGATCCATGTGCGTGCATGCATGCATGCATGCAATATTATTCATGGCTAACGATGTAATCGAGCTGAGTAGTGTCCGGCTCGATTAGGCTTGATGATAAACATTTATATACTTGAATTCGAATTGAGTTTTTCATGTATTATTCGAACTCGATTTGTTGAGAAAATATTGAAATCAAGCTCACTCGAATTCGATTGCTAAAAGATTTAGTTCCAGCTCAATTAATTTAAAAGATTTAGTTTTTATTTTTTTTTTATTCCGTCAAATTTTAAATAATTTATCTATAAAATTCAAATGTTTGTAACCTCTCTTTATATGATATTGAGTCGAGTTGTATCGATGCGATATGTGTCGAGTCTATTTCTAATAATATTTACAAATCAGAAATGAGTCAAGTCATCTTTTACGACTTTATCTCGTTTAATAATTGAGTTATTATTTTCGAATTCGAATGACTTATTTATTAAACGAATCGATCTCGAAATATACCACATACCATGCTTCCAATACTCGCCATGCATGTCGTGATACACGTTGTGCCACGTGGACATCAGTAATAATTGGACAAGTTCTTAATAAAAGACAATAATAATAATAATAATAATAGGCCATCCCCCTAAAACTGTGGGACCCATTTTTGTTTCTGTGTGTTGCCGCAGGATCATATGATAATGCTGTTGCGGTATCTTTTATATAAATGGGCCTACCGGATAATGTGGCGTGACATTATAGATGTAGAATAAATATTTTATTTTTAAAATTATAATTTATATTTTTATAATCTTTTAACCCACATATATATGTATGGTTAATATTTAATTACATAGCCAAAATTTAAGTTTTTATTTGAAGTGTAGCTAAATTTTCTTTACCAATTAAATTTTAATGTGAGATGGATATATTAATCGATGTGTTTATAAATAATGGATTCCTTTATAACTTTAATTAGACGTAATTTTGATGAGCTTGCAATTCACGTCAAAAATAAATCCGCGTGGATAAATATATTTGTAAAACAGATAATATATATAACTCGGATAGAAAAAAGATTGCAACTGCTTCCCCAGGCTCTCTCTTTCCACATATTCTGACTTCACGAGGGTTTGGGCCACGATCAAGTTTGTAAAGCCCAGAGAGTTTGGGTCACGATCCAGTTAAGTTTGTCAAGCCCAGAGAGTTTGGGCCACGATCCAGTTTGAGATCCAATTAACAGTAAGCTGATCGATGAATGTTACATAATATTTATTTTAAAACCATCAAATGACTCTATTAGGGAGAAATAGACATCTGAATAAATCATCAAGTGAAGTGGCTGATTGCTAACAAGGATGGAATCGACAAATGATAGTTTATGGCTTTTCTTACAAAGACATGAATTACAGTTATTGGGTTGGGTTTGCATGAACCGGATGACAAATAGATTTTGTTGATGGTGATTTTTGTGACCAAGTATTTTGAACATCACGGGAAGGGCAGAAAATGATTAGGACGAATATTCTGAGGGTATTGACCGTTCCTTGACCAGACATAATACATAGACCTGGTCTCTTGGATTTGACCGACCTGAGGGCATAACATGGTGCAGATATCAGAAACTGAAGACATCGGGGTATTGACCGTTCCTTGACCAGACATAATTCTTTTATCCGATCGAACAGAGACGACTGGATTCGACGGATTTCGGATCAGATCGGATAAAAACCAATCCGATCGGATCTGATTTTTTTTTTTCTTTTTGTATAATAGTAAAGTCAGCCTCATTTTTAAGACTCGTTTAAGAATGTAAATAATTTTTTTCTTCGATTATTTCTTCTTATTTAATTTCATTTGTTGCTTATTTCATCGTCTCCCTCTCCCTTTTGTTTGTTGCTGCCGAATACTCCACTTGCTACATGCTTGTTTCTTACCTGCATGTTTCACCTTCTTTTCGTTCGTTTTGCAGTTTCTAGATATTTATATTTATTAGTTTGTGTATGTTTAATTTGCAGTTTCTTGTTCTTACATAACCGAGAAGAATGGATTTCAAATCATGTAAAAAAAAAAAACTCGGTTTCAGTTACAAGACACTTAACATGAACCATCAGCCCCTATACACAAACACAGACCCACGAATCCTGCACGCAAGAGCCCTAAGATCCTCGGACACAGACCGTTGCACTTACAACAACCTAAAAAACCGATCCGATCTGAATTTGGATCATTATCAAATTTCGGATATTATTCCGAATTCGGACCACTTATCGAATCAAATTGATCCGATCCGAAATTATTCGGATCGGATTGGTTCGATTCGATAATAATCGGATCGAATCGGATCGAGTTTGACAAGATATTCGAGTCCGATCGAATCAAATTTCTGTGAGTTTATCGGATCAGATTTGATCCGATCCGATCCGAATCTGATAATGCCCAGGGCTATAATTTTTTATTCGAGATGAAAATCATATAAATCTCGGTTGAACGGAACAAGAACTCACCACTAGATCTGGCCGGCTGTTCGGTTCCGGTTTGGAACCGAACCGAACCGGCCGGTTTCCGGTTCCACACTTAAGTGGAACCGGAACCGACCGGTTCGGTTCGAACCTCTCTGTTTTTTTTTTAAAAATTTCGAAAATAAATTAAAATAAATTACATTAATTTAATAAATAAATAAAATTATTAAATTGAAGAGCTTGAACTTAAATTTAAAAAAAAATTAAGTTGCCTACGTATCCTCCAAGGGTGAGAGGAATCAAAACTCACGTAGTTTCATTATAATTTTAAAATATTTCCCGTTTGTAAATTTACAATTTTGTAATTATCAATTATCATTATCAGTTGATCCTTCAGCTCCGGTTCCACTTGCACTTATTGTTGTAGATGCATTATCGAACAAGTCTTCGAAATCATCAGATGCATCTTCTTGTTGTCTCAGATCAGCTCGAGTCCAATCATCTACACAAGTTGTTGCTTATAGAGTGCTTGGATGTAATGAAGATCGTATAGCTTCCAATATATTGCCTCTCAAGCTGAAGGTTGCTCAACCGCAACGGTGGAAATAGATGCTGCCAATATCTCTTTAGCAATAATTGATAAAATAAGATATACATTTTGATGTCGGTTCCACCATTCAAGGATTTTAAAATTTTTACTAACTAAACTTTCAGTAGGAAACTCGAAATTTGTAGATAAATATTTATCTAATTCGGGGTCATTAGTTGTCGTATCCCTAGCTTTTTTATTTCGTTGCATTAACCAACGATCCCCTGTGCTAAGTCTTGTTTGAATTACCGGTTCGCTACTACTAGATTCACCTAATGTTCATAAGTTATATCTTACAATATAATCGTTAAATAACTCAATTAAATCATTTCTTAATCACTATTATTCTTGTAATATCAATTTCATTTAATATTCATAAATAACTATAGTAAGCTTGTAAAGCACTATTCAAACCTTCTAATTTAAATATAGAATAAAAAATAGCAGCAATAAGATAAAGTAAAAGAACTTCTTGTTGGAAAAATGCTTATTTATAAGCATTTTGAGGCTCAATTTTAAGCATGGTCTACTTCGTGTTAGTGGTTGTTATTGAATGATTCGGATACTCCTTCGTGAGTACTTCGAAATGGTATATTCATATGCTTAAAATGGTGCTTGGGTGAATGAGAAATTGTTGCTCAAAGTTCACAATTTTCAAGCCTTTTGTAATTCCATAACAGCTAATTTAATTAGCTTGGTGGTTACAAAATTTTAATCTCCATAAGTGCTAATCTAATTAGCTTGGTGGTTATATAGTTTAATTTCCATTAGTGCTAATTTAATTAGCTTAGTGGTTACAACAATGTGTAACATCTCCCATTATGAAATTTAATTGGCAAGTTAATTTCTATTAATTGAGATGTGTTTTTCTTTTCCTATATAAACAACATCAGTTCTTGTTTTCAAGAGATGAAATAAAATAGAGAAAGACATAGCACACACACGAAAGATCATTTTCTTTGTTTTGTTAAAAGGAGAGTTCAAACACTTTGTGGTTCGTTGGATACGAGTCTGGTGGTGCCCTTTCTCGTACGTTTCCGTTGTATCCTGGGAAACAATCGTCTCACGTTCTACTGCACCTACGGTAGGGGACAAATTTGTTTTAAGGATATTGTTGTTTTACCACAAGCCTCGGGAAAGTTCAGCATATGCCAACAGCCTCTGCCTCAGCTTCAGCCTCAGCTTCATCTTCTGCCTCTGCCTGCCATCAGCATCTGTCAACAGCCTCTGCCTGACTCAGCATCTGCCAACAGCCTCTGCCTCAGCATCAGCATCTGCCAACAGCCTCTGCCTCAGCATCAGCATCTGCCAACAGCCTCAGCCTCAGCTTCAGCCTCTGCCTCAACTTCATCTTCTGCCTCTGCTTTCAGCCTCAGCCTCTGCTGTCAGTCTCTGCCTTCAGCCTCTGCCATCTGCCTCTGCCTTTGCTCATCAGTCCCTGCCTCCACTTTCAGGGTCTGCCGTTAGGGTCTGCTCCGAGGATAATAATTATAATTGTAATTTTGTCATATTCGGATTTCCCAATATTACGTGTAATAATTGTTATCTACAGTCTTAAAACAAATTCGAGACTCTGTGGATATGGAAATCAGTCCAAACACAGTAGATCCGAATATGGCAGCCTCTTCGGCTGGCCAGAATGTTGTGGCAGCCCCCGTGGCTGAACCAAAGTGCAGTGGCAGCCCCTTCGGCTGGCCAACTTGCATCAGCCTCTGGGCTTAATATGGCAGCCGTTGTGGCTGGCCAAGTGTTTCTGCCTCAATGGCTAGACAACCTGTTGGACATGTGAGCCATGTCAATCCTGCTGCGGAAAAACCTGAAAAATTCAGTGGTCAGAATTTCAAAAGGTGGCAACAGAAAATGTTCTTCTACCTGACCACGTTGAACCTTGCGAGGTTTCTAAAGGAAGATGCTCTGTACCCAAAGAGGGTGAGATTGATATCCAAGTCATCAGTGCCATTGAAGCTTGGAAACATTCTGAATTCCTATGTCGGAATTATGTGCTGAATGGGCTATGTGATTCCTTGTACAGTGCGTACGCTGGAATGAAAACAGCTAAAGGGCTTTGGGAATCTTTAGATCAAAATATAAAACTGAGGATGCCGGTAACTAAGAAATTTGTCGTAGGCCGTTTCCTAGAGTTTAAAATGATTGATTCCAAAACTGTGATAAGCCAAGTACAAGAACTGCAGATTATTCTAGCATAAATTCATGTTGAGGGGATGAGTTTAAGTGAAACCTTCCAAGTAGCCTCGATAATTGAGAAACTACCACCTGGTTGGAAAGATTTCAAGAATTATTTAAAGCATAAGCGAAAAGAATGAGCATTGAAGACTTGGTTCTTAAGCTAAGAATTGAGGAAGATAACCGAGTTTCTGAAAAGAGAGGAATGACTCATGAGGCCAAAGCAAATGTTGTCGAACATGGCCATAAGAACAAGAACCTCAAGAACAAAGGGTCAAAGATGGGCCCTAAAGGAGGAGTTTCCAAGAAATCAAAATTTCAAGGAAAATGCTTCAACTGTGACAAAATGGGTCACAAGTCTTCTGAGTGCAGACTGCCGAAGAAGAAAAAGAAACAAGAGGCTAATGTGCTAGAAAACATGACTCAAGATGTTTCAGACATTAACCTTTCTGCTGTGGTTTCTGAGGTGAATCTGATGGGTTCTAACCCAAGAGAGTGGTGGATTGATACTGGTGCCACTCGACATGTATGCTCAGACAAGAGCATGTTTTCTTCATTTGAGCCTGCTGAAAATGGGGAAAAGATATACATGGGAAATTCAGCAACATCTGAGATAGAAGGTCAAGGAAAGGTGATTCTGAAGATGACCTCTGGGAAAGAGTTGACTCTGAACAATGTTCTGTATGTACCTGAAATACGGAAGAATCTTGTGTCTGGATCGCTTCTGAACAAGCATAGATTCCGGATGGTTTCGAGTCTGATAAAGTAGTTTTGACTAAAAATGGGATGTATGTGGGAAAATGGTATGTAACTGATGGGCTTTTTAAGCTCAATGTAATGGTTGTTAAACCCAAAATATCAATAAAGCTAGTTCTTCTGCTTATATTGTTGAGTATTCTAATCTTTGGCATGGTAGATTAGGACATGTTATTTTAATTCATTGCGAAAGTTAATTAACATGAATCATATTCCCAATTTTAAAATTGATAACAAACATAAGTGTGATACTTGTGTTGAGGCAAAACTAACAAGATCATCTTTTCATAGTATTGAAAGAAACTCTGAACCACTTGATCTAATTCATACCGATGTATGTGATTTTAATTCAATACAACGAGAGGCGGTAATAAATATTTTATTACCTTTATTGATGATTGCACAAGATTTTGCTATGTGTATTTAATGAAAAGCAAGGACGAAGCTATAGAGAAATTTGTTCTCTATAAGAATGAAGTTGAGAACCAACTGAATAAAAGAATTAAGGAGTTAAGAAGTGATCGTGGTGGTGAATATTTTTCCCTTTTGAATCACTTTGTGAACAAAATGGAATCATACATCAAACCCAGCTCCTTATTCGCCTCAATCCAATGGGATTGCGGAACGTAAGAATTGTACCTTGAAATAGATGATGAACGCTATGTTAATCAGTTCTGGCTTACCTCAGACTATGTGGGGATAAGCTGTCTTATCAGCTAATTACCTTTTAAATAAGGTACCACGGAAAGAAGCAGGGAAAACTCCTTATGAAATGTGGAAAGGAAGAGTACCTTCCTATAAATTCCTTCGAGTGTGGGGGTGTCTTGCCAAGGTAGTCATTCCTCCACCTAAAAAGGTGAAGATAGGACCAAAAACTGTTGATTGCATTTTCATAGGATATGCACATAACAGTAATGCTTATCGATTTCTTGTGCATGAGTCTAATGTACCAGATATTCACAAGAATACGATAATGGAATCGAGGAATGCATCTTTTTCGAATACGTTTTTCCTTGTAAAACTAATTCGAATTCAGATGTGCACAAAAGGGCACATGAGACTATCATTGAAGATAGTCAGGACCGAGAACAAATTAATGTTCCAGAGGATCAACAAGTTGTTGAACCTGAACTAAGACGTAGCAAAAGAGCTAGAACGGAAAAATCATTTGGTCCAGATTTTCTGACATTCTTGTTAGAGAATGATCCTCAAAGCTATAACGAAGCGGTAAGGTCAGCTGATGGTGCCTTGTGGAAATATGCCATCATAGTGTGAAATTGAATCCATCTTACAAAATCACACCTGGGAGTTAGTGAATCTTCCTCCAGGATGTAGACCTTTAGGGTCCAAGTGGATTTTCAAAAGGAAAATAAAGGTAGATGGATCAATTGACAAGTACAAAGCAAGACTTATAATTAAAGGTTATAGACAACGTGAAGTCTTGATTACTTTGATACTTATTCTCCTGTAACGAGAATAAATTCCATAAGGATGATACTAGCGATTGCAGCTTTGCGCAATCTTGAGGTACATCAGATGGATGTGAAAACAGCCTTTCTGAATGGAGATTTAGATGAAGAAATCTACATGGAACAACCTGAAGGCTTTATAGCTACAGGACAAGAAAAGAAAGTCTGTAAGTTAGTTAAATCCTTGTATGGATTGAAACAAAGCCCGAAACAGTGGCATAAAAAGTTTGATGACACCATGTTGGCAAATGGTTTCAAAATCAATGAATGTGATAAATGCATTTATGTCAGAGAGACAAAAGTTGGCTATGTCATTTTATGTCTCTACGTTGATGACATACTGATTGTCGGGAGTAATGTCAAAATGGTGAAATCTACCAAGAATATGCTGAAATCCAAGTTTGACATGAAAGACATGGGTCTTGCAGATGTCATTCTGGGAATAAAGATCTCGAGAAGTCCAGATTGACTTATTCTTGATCAGTCGCACTATGTGGACAGAATTCTTGGTAAATTCAACAATGATGATTCAGCTGTGGCTAGAACTCCCTTAGATGTGAGTTTACACCTATCAAAGAATAGGGGAGATGGTATATCTCAAGTAGAATACTCTAGAGTGATCGGGAGTTTGATGTATCTATCGAGTTGTACAAGGCCTGATATAGCCTGTACAGTAAACAAGCTCAGCAGATATACGAGTAATCCATGAGTTGATCACTGGAAAGCAATAGTGAGAGTACTTAGGTACTTACGTTTTACTCGTAATTATGGGTTGCACTATCATAGATATCCAGCTGTAGTCGAAGGATACAGTGATGCTAATTGGATATCTGACATGAAAGACTCAAAGTCTACTAGTGGTTATGTGTTTACACTAGCAGATGCAGCTATATCATGGAAATCCTCCAAACAGACTGTGATAGCCAGATCTACAATGGAATCAGAATTCATTGCATTAGACAAGTGTGCTGAAGAAGCAGAATGGCTTCGAAATTTTCTAGAGGATATTCCAAGTTGGCCTAAGCCAGTGCCAGCAATTTGCATTCATTGCGATAGTCAATCTGCAATTGGAAGGGCACATAACAATATGTATAATGGTAGTCTAGACATATTCGTCGTAGACACAATACCGTTAGACAATTACTCTCTACTGGAGTTATTTCGATTGACTATGTAAAGTCAAAGGATAACATTGCGGATCCGCTAACCAATGGTTAATATAGAGTTAGTTGTGAATCATCGAGGGGAATGGGATTGAAGCCCATTAGATAAATGTTTATTACGAAGGAAAACCCAACCTTGTTGACTGGAGATCCCAAGATCTAGGTTCAATGGGACAACCTACTCGTAAAAGACATAATTGGATCACTGTGGGGGGTTACCCTCTAGTCCATTCCTATGATGAAATGAAACAGTGATGCTCGCATGGATAGAGGTTAAGCAAAAGCTTTTAATGATTCTTATGCGTCGGGAATCCGAGCAGAGTATTACGAGATACTCTTAAATAAGAAATCACCTATGTGAGAGAGAAGTGGGGCCGCTTCAAAGGGAATTGTACGGGGCACAAATTTTAAAGAAAGAACCAGGGATCAGAACACAAAATTTTAGAACTCTTGCAGAACCAGTAGTGTTCATGCCAAAATGAACATAATAATGAGACTCAAATGTGTAGGTAAAATATCTGTGTGATATGTGTTCTCCAATTACATGAACGGCAGTACAGTTCAATGACATCGCGTCAACTGTCAGTCAGTAATGAGATATATTTTCACAATGGAAGGTTCAAAGGCTGTGGCCTACCTATCCTATGCAGGTGTTGAACCGTTGAACTCTTCTAGGTCAAAATAAAATGTTTTATAAAAATAATTTTATTCGACGTTTTTTCGCCAATTTCATTCATGTGGGGGATTGTTGGAAAAATGCTTATTTATAAGCATTTTGAGGCTCAATTTTAAGCATGGTCCACTTCGTGTTAGTGGTTGTTATTGAATGATTCGGATACTCCTTCGTGAGTATTTCGAAATGGTATATTCATATGCTTAAAATGGTGCTTGGGTGAATGAGAAATTGTTGCTCAAAGTTCACAATTTTCAAGCCTTTTTGTAATTCCATAACAGCTAATTTAATTAGCTTGGTGGTTACAAAATTTTAATCTCCATAAGTGCTAATCTAATTAGCTTGGTGGTTATATAGTTTAATTTTCATTAGTGCTAATTTAATTAGCTTAGTGGTTACAACAATGTGTAACATCTCCCATTATGAAATTTAATTGGCAAGTTAATTTCTATTAATTGAGATGTGTTTTTCTTTTCCTATATAAACAACATCAGTTCTTGTTTTCAAGAGATGAAATAGAAAATAGAGAAAGATATAGCACACACACGAAAGATCATTTTCTTTGTTTTGTTAAAATGAGAGTTCAAACACTTTGTGGTTCGTTGGATACGAGTCTGGTGGTGCCCTTTCTCGTACGTTTCTGTTGTATCCTGGGAAACAATCGTCTCACGTTCTACTGCACCTACGGTAGGGGATAAATTTGTTTTAAGGATATTGTTGTTTTACAACAAGCCTCAGGAAAGTTCAGCATCTGCCAACAGCCTCTGCCTCAGCTCAGCCTCAGTCACTTCTGCCTCTGCCTGCATCAGCATCTGTCAACAGCCTCTGCCTGACTCAGCATCCGCCAACAGCCTCTGCCTCAGCATCAGCATCTGCCAACAGCCTCTGCCTCTGCATCAGCATCTGCCAACAGCCTCTGCCTCAGCTTCAGCCTCTGCCTCAGCTTCATCTTCTGCCTCTGCTTTCAGCCTCAGCCTCTGCTGTCAGTCTCTGCCTTCAGCCTCTGCCATCTGCCTCTGCCTCTGCTCATCAGTCCCTGCCTCCGCTTTCAGGGTCTGCCGTTAGGGTCTGCTCCGAGGATAATAATTATAATTGTAATTTTGTCATATTCGGATTTCCCAATTACCGTGTAATAATTGTAATAATTGTTATCTACACTTCTCTAAAATAATTCAACCATTTTACCTTCATAGCAGTAATGACTTCGAACAAAATAAAATCATTAGGATGTTACTTTCAACATGTTCATCCAGAGTACCAACAATATTCAAACTTTCAAGAAGAAATAAATGTGTTGTATGATAATAAACACCGCTAAAAATTAATGCAGTATCATTAAAAAAATTTAAAATTTCTAATTTTTTTTCACAAATATCCCATTGACTAGGAAAAAGTGTGATATTTTGAACATGTTGAGAAAAAAAATTACATAATGCATCTTTGTATTGTAATACTTGACATAAAAGAAAATAAGTTGAATTCCAACATGTTGGAACATCTCTTGAAAATTTAATCGGTTTAATACAATTTATTTTACAAAACTTTGCCCATTCTCTCATAACTTGAGAATATGACCAAATACAATTAAGTGACGTCTTAATAGGATCAATGAAAGGTGATAATAATTTCAGATCATCTTGAACACATAAGTTAACGACATGACATGTGCAACGAATATGAAAAAACCTACCCCCTAAATTTGGCTGACATATTTCTTTTAAATCATTAATGGATGCAATATTTGCAAATGCATTATCAAATCCAATTGTTAAAAATTTATCTACTAAACCATATTCATCAAAAATTACCTTAATCATTCTATAAATATTTTGTGCAGTATGTTGGTCATCAAAAACTCTAAATGCAATAAGTCATTTTTGCATGGTAAATGATGCATCAATCCAATGACAAGTCACACCCATGTATGTGTGTGTTTGCCAATGGTCACTCCAAATATCAGAACATATAGAAATACTATATTTAATCTATTTAAATATTTCATTTAAAATAATTTTACCATCTTTGTATAATTTTAAAATATGACGTTTTGTTGTGTTTCGAGTCATTCTATATGCAGCAGGATTTAAAGCATTATGCACGTAATTAGTAAAATGAAGTTTTTCACCAAAGCTTAAAGAAAGATGTGCCATACAAGTTAATTTCACAAATTATTCTCTATTTTTTGCATCAGAATATTTAAATAAATATACAGCACTCGTACCTCTACTAGATGATGCGTACCTGGCCATTTGAGTTTGCGTCGTATCAATTCCAAGTTCAACCGCATGATGTCTTTCCAGGTGCTTGATCATATTTCCGTATCCACCACAAAATTTGTAGGAAACCCCACAATGGTTGCAAATTGCTCTTGAAGTATCATCGTCTTGGCGGTCTAAATGAAAATGAATTTTGAAAACATCCGAGGAACGAGCCTTAACTTCTCTTCTCCGTGATTGTACACCGACACTAGAGCCGCTCTCTTGAGTTGACATATTTGGCATTATGTTCTCATATGAACTTGCCATTTTTTTTAAAGAAATAAGTAAGAAGAATAAGAAAATTGAGAATGATAATAACTAATTGAGATTGAGATTGAGAATAAGAGAATTGTAGGAATTGAGAGAGTTGAGAAATCGATGTGTTGAAATAATGAAAAATGAATCCTATTTATAAAGTTCTAGAATTTTTTTTGATACAAAAAATGACCATAAATATAACCATTTTATTACCGTTATTAGAGATACCAACGGCTCCCTGCCTTCCCCAACGACTACTAGCCGTTGGGGAAGGTAGGGTTCCTATTGGAACCTTACTTTTCCGACCGATTTACGTTGGGGTGGAACCCAAACTAAACCGATCATTCACGATTCCGGTTCCGAACGGTTGGAACCGGAACCCCATCGGAGATTTCTTATCATGGGCATTAAATGAAAGCCACTTGAAATCACTGGGCCAAATCTCAAGAGAGTCCTATTCGTATCAAATTACTCAAATGCCCCTACAATCTTATTCCGTTTTCAATTTCCACTTGTGCTTTATAAAAACCCACAGCCGCCTCCACCAACTCAAAAAGACTCCAATAAATAACACAACAATAACTTCAATTATTTAAAAACAATTGAAAAGCGAAGAGTGAAAAATAAAAAAATAAAAAAAAAAAAAAAAAAAAAAAAAAAAAAAAACATTCTTCCTTGTCCTATTTCGCAACAAATTCCATTTTCTTTTCAATTTTTCTCTCCATCCAAACACGACCTTAGCTAGGGTTTCGAATTGGGCATGGATTCAGAGGACGATGATTTCTACAGCGGCGAGGCAATGGACGATGACTACGATTACTACAATTCCGACGATGCCGCCCTCGATTACGGCGGCGACGACGGATACCCATTCATCGAAGAGGATCCTGACGATGGTGATTTTAATACTGACTCCCTCCGTCGCCTACAGGTTTTGCTAATTTTTTGTTTGTTTTTTTTTGGAATTATTAATTATAGAAGTTTTTAGCTTTTTTTTTTTCAATTTCTTTTCCTGTGCTCTGTTTGGTTGCTGAAAAAGTTTGCTTTTTGGTTCTAGCGTGTTATTATGATTGTTGTTTTTGAAGTTTAATGAGAAATTGTTGTGCTTGATAATGTTTGTGTCCTGTTTATTTCCTCAAGATACAGGATGTTAATCGCAATATTTTGTATGAGTACAATTTATCCATAAACAATCAGTAGAGATATAAGATACCGACTGAACCCGCTTTTACCTTTTAATCTGGTATGAAATTAGAGCTTTAAGATGCTGAAGTTGGGCTAAGTTATGACAAACATGTGACTTTGATAACTGTGATCTCTAGAGAATGCCTTACGTTGTCTGGCGTTGTTAAATTCTCATGTTTTGTATTCGTTGATAATTGATTTCCTTGGCATCAATTTTGTTTCTTTTGAGTTTTTAAATGTGGTGTTTACTGTTTCAGCAATGTTACACTGTGTTGAGGGAAGCAGATATAAAACATTGTCAGGAGGATGATATTACTAAAGTTTCCACTGTCCTTTCGATATCAAGAGATGATGCAAGCATCTTACTCCGTCATTATAACTGGTATGTAATTCGCTATTTGGTGCATGTCAGCTATACTTGCTGTTCAAGTTGATGTTCTGAAGAAATTTGTCATTCCAGGAGTGTTAGTAAAGTACATGATGCATGGTTTGCTGATGAAGATGCAGTTCGGAAATCAGTTGGTTTGTTGGACAAACCAGTTGTTGTGTTTTCCAACACTAAAGAAGTAAGTCTTGGGTCTATGGTAGTTATGTTTTAGAGATGAATGTTAGTCTTTCTTTATTGCTTTCGTGTTTTTGTGCCATACTTATGACACGCTAATTTTTCCCTGGACAGCTAACATGTGGGATTTGTTTTGACTCCTACTCACGTCACAAAGTAATGTCAGCTGTTTGTGGTCATCCCTTTTGCAGTGCATGCTGGAGAGGTGTGTATTAGATGCCTCTTTTAAAATAGCTTCTGACTCTCTCTCGTTCTTTGCCCATCTTCCTGTTGGGTGGTCCTTAAGGTTTTAAAGTTTTATCCGTTTGCATTGTGGTTCTGTTTTTTTTTTTCCAGTTATTTTTTCTTTCGTCCTTTCCAAAGAAAACTTTTACTAATAATTAAAGTTCAAATGTTGCTTCCATCAATATTATGCGGTTGATTTCATTTATTTGTTCTCCCAAATTAAACTCTTACTAATAATTTTACTTCAAGCGTTGGTTTATCAATATTATGTGCTGATTTTATTTTTTAAATCTATTTCATCAAATTAAACTCTTAATCTTATTTTGGTTACAAATTGGGGTTGTAGTATTACTCTTTATCTTTGACTTCTTGATTTTCTGTTTAGATGGTAATCTGTATTTTCCCTTGCCTGAATTCATGGAATATGCTGTTTGTTACTCATATGCATATGTCAATGCATTTGATCCTCCTCACATTATTTCCTTCTCAAATTTAATTTTTTTTGGGTTACCCACAACATTTTTCATTTCTTATTCTGGCTACATTTCTTATTCTGTGATAGGTTATATTAGTTCGGCCATTAACGATGGTCCTGGGTCTCTGATGCTAAAATGTCCTGATCCATCTTGTCGAGCTGCCGTTGGTCAAGACATGATTGATATGTTGGCTTCCGATGAAGAGAAGGAAAAGTACTCTCGTTACCTTCTTAGATCTTATGTTGAAGACAATAGAAAGGTATGTAATCCATTCTAAACCTTGATATCCTTTTAATCATGCATTCATTTGTATGTATTGGTTGACAACTTCGTGATTGGAAGTTGGGCTGTTGAACATGGGTAACTGTGACCGACTCCTTTTACTTAAACCCATGGACACTTCCTGTAGTTTTTTATTTGAACCATACTGAACAGAAGGAAGTATAACTATTAGACCTTTCTTGTCGCACCCTATATTTCTTGATTTTTGATCTGAGTTACTTTGATTAGGGGGCAAAACGAATCAACGAATCGAATTCGTGACGAATTCTAAACGAATCGAATCGTAATGCACTGAATTCGAATTCGATTCGTTTATTAAACGAATCCTGATATTAGGATTCGGATTCGATTCGTTTAATAAACGAATATTCGTATTCGATTCGTTTATTTAAATCAAACGAATCGAATCGAATTTATTATTCGTTTACTATCGCATCTGATTCGTTTACTATTCGCATCTGATTCTTTTACGCATCTGATTCGTTTACGCATCCGATTCGTTTACTATTCGCATCCGATTCGTTTACTATTCGCATCCGATTCGTTTACTATTCGTATTCGATTCGTTTAATCAAAATCTAAGCATCCATTTCATACCATATTCAATAGCATATTCGTTGTTATAGTCTTAAAATCCTTACAACAAGCTCCAAATTCCAAATTACAAATCAGTTACATTATAATATTTAAAATATTCAAAACACATTTTGACCAAAATCTCGAATACGAGTTGAGACTGTAAAGGCAAACTTCTTTATCATTATCATCCGGGAAAAGAATTCTGCAAATAAAATAAAATTATATTATTGAGTTAATTTTTTTAAAAAAATTATTTTTGAAAAATTTAGAGTTGAGAGTACCTAATGATTTTCGTAAAACTGATTATCCAAAATAGGAGTACCTAATGATCATGCCCGTGGCCGTGGTCATCATGGCCCTCCCAAAGATGTCTCCAACCCTGATAAAAACAAGAAGAAAGCCAAATACTAGCAACACAAAGGACTCACTTCAAGATAATGTTGAAACAGAAACGAGTCTTACCAAAACTACATGACCATCTTGCTTAGCCCTGTACAGAACCCAAAACCTGAAACAAAAAAATTACACAAACTTAGTGGAAACAAAGAGCAATAAAATTATCAACTTCGTGAATGTTTTATTCCTAGAACCAAACTAATAAAATAACAATAATAAAAAGGCAAACCATTTTTCCCACATCGACATTGGATCCCAGAAGCACAAGAAAATAGACATTTTCATAAGTGGGTATTAATCTCCCACATTAAAACTAATTTTTTCCTTTCTCCAATAACTATTATCAGCTTTATTATCCATTAAAGAGGCGCTAAAATTACAACTACTTACTGAGTAAGAATTAGAAGAAGAATCGAATCTTAATCTTCAGCTGGGAAATCCTATTAAGCTCACAAAAAATGAAAGCGAATAACATAAACTCATGTCAAACAATCAAAACCCTATATATCCCAGACAAATTTCTGATCAAAATTAAAGATTTCAGAAAAGCAAAAGCATTTAGATCGGAGCATAACAGCGAACACAACACACCTAAAACAATCATTGGTTTCATATATGAAAGAGTGATGCTACAGAATTAATCTAAAATGTACAATAAAAACTAAGGTTTTGGTAAATTAAACGGAAAGAAGAAGTGAAGGAGATACCACATGACGGCACACAAGCCTTCGCCGGTGATGGTATGCCATCGCTTGAGAGAGTTTTAGGTTTGTAAGATTGAGAGAGGCGGCTGGGAAGTGAGAAATGTTTTATGAAGTGTAGGTTTATATTTTTAGGTTAAACACAAATAATTACTAAAAAATCCTTCGTGCAGTTAAACACATATTCGAAAAATTTAAGGGTTAATTTGTAATAAAATTAAACGGGTCTTAAACGAATTCGATTCGGATTCGATTCGTTTAATAAACGAATCCTAAACGAATAAACGAATTGATGAACTCAAAATCGGATTCGATTCGTTTAATAAACGAATCGAATCGAATTGACCCATTTATTAAACGAATCCATTTTTCCAAACCCGTATTCGCTTTAAAGCGAATCGAATCGAACGGATAAACGAATCCTGACCCAAATTGCCACCCCTAATTTTGATGAGTTCTTTTTACAGTAGCTTTGATCAGTCAAATTCAAGTTCTATAGTTATGGTCTACGAGACTCAATTCTGGTGATGGAATTAAACTGGATGTTCGGGTTTAGAAAGATAAGTTACAAGAGAGGCTTATGTTTTGACAAATCCCACAGTCCTCTGGAAGTGGCAAAGGACAAAAAATTGAAGACAGTGAAAGGACCTCTTGTACATTGTTGACTATGCAGCATGCCCAAAGTCCTTTAAAGAGCTAAAATTGAAATTCAACCAATCTGACTCTCCATGAGCAAACTTAGAAAATCCAGCAAAGGTCTCCATACAGATAGGTTTCCAAGGGCTAACAATGTTTGGAGATTTCATGGGATTTTATTTGGGTTTATGATTGATCTAAGAAGTCTTGAGAATGCACTTCTTCTTTTTCCCCCTCTCCCCCCTTTGAAGAAGTTGATTTGAACTTTGAAGTAAGAGATGGAGGTAGGTAGATTTGGACACAGAGTGTGCATGGTGATGATTATGGTGTTGATGGCGATCATGGTGCGGTTTGGAGTGGGAGTTGAAAACTTATTTTTGTGATTATGTTTTATGGATCAGAAGAGTTGGCGAAGATATAAAAACGAGGGATTCCTAATAGAAAAATATCACTGCATTGAAATCTATATATATTTTGATACTTTACCGTGTTGAAGCATCCAATTGTTGTTGATGTTATTCCAATGATGGGGATAGTTGCTATGTGAAATTTTTATAAACCAATGTAGCAATGCAGTTTACTTTGGACTGTTATGTTTATGATATTGTTTATTTTTGTTTCTCCTTGTGACATGGAGTGTCTACTCTATTATTTGAATTACATATTGATGTTCACACTGTGTTTCCTTTTTGAAAAATATTAACATTATCATTTAGTGTCATTTGTGATTCTCCAGTACAACGAATGCTTGTAAACAATTAAATTCTGAATGATTGTCAGAGATTTGCTCAAAGCATGAACCCTCTCTTGCCATTAGCAAGAGTAGAATCGTATATTATTATTCTATATTTTTGCATTAGATTTGAAAATTGAATTGAATGTTATTCTGTATTATCTCCTAATGAATTTGTAAATCTTGAATGTCAAACCTGAATTTCCGAAATATAACCTTATTTGTTGCCTTCCATGTGTTCTGTATTTCTGAGTCTTGTAGTTCTTACCCAATCTTTTGCTTGCTGCTAGACCAAGTGGTGTCCTGCTCCAGGGTGTGAGTATGCCATTGATTTTGCTGCTGGAAGTGGAAATTTTGACGTTTCCTGCTTATGCTCGTATAACTTTTGCTGGAATGTAAGTTCCGCTTTCTGAAGATGTTATTGTTATATTTTTAAGGAATTATTAGCTAAATGTCAGACTGGATTACAAGCTCATTGGATCTGAATTTCAGTGTTCTAAAGAAGCTCACCGTCCAGTGGACTGTGGCACTGTGGCCAAATGGATTATGAAGAATTGCGCCGAGTCTGAAAACATGAATTGGTATCGCATTCATGCATTTAGTGTGTGTATTAATATGTTGATGTTTTACTTCTCTATGCCATTCTAATCTTCAATGTAACGAACTGCAGGATACTAGCCAATTCTAAGCCTTGTCCGAAGTGCAAGCGACCAATTGAGAAAAATCAAGGATGTATGCACATGACCTGCACTCCACCTTGTAAATTTGAATTTTGCTGGTAAGCGTCTGCTTAGGAAAATTTTAATTTGTTAGTTTCTGCATCTTGAATGAATTTTTGAATGAATTTTTGATCACTGGATTTGATGCTCATTAAGAAACTTATTCTAGGAAATTTTTTTGACTCTTTTTGGATGTCTTATATGGTAACAAAACTTGGATTTTAATTATTGTTTTTATTTTTCCCTTTAATTACTATGTGGTATGTGTAAACTTAGTTTGTGACTCCAGTCATCTGAAACATGCAGGTTATGCCGTGGAGCATGGTCAGATCATGGTGAGAGAACCGGAGGTTTCTATGCTTGTAACCGGTATGAGACAGCTAAGCAACATGGAGATGTAAGAGAAACTTTACTTTAATCTGTTGTTTTATACTTGTGCACTGTTGTGTGTTTTTTGCTTTTTGCCTTCTCATATTCACGTCATTTGTTATAGTATGATGAGGCTGAGAGGAGGAGAGAGATGGCCAAAAATTCTTTGGAGAAATACACTCATTATTATGAACGTTGGGCAAGCAATCAATCGGTATGCAGTGTTTCTTTTTCCTTGTTTACTCCTTTTCCGTGCTCTGTTCTGGAGTTCATTCACTTTTTGTTTAAGTGAATGCCTGACTGTCTTATGATTTAAAGTTGAAATAATTGAACCGGAATGTGGAAAAAAGGGAAGAATAGAAGAAGGTAATAACAAAGTTAGAAAAAGTCTGGCAATGTTTTTCAATCTAACCTACCAGGCCTCTGTGAAATAATTTGTAGAAATCCTATCATTGTCTTTAGCCGGTATTAACTCGTAATATAACAGATTTATATAATAGAAAAAGAAAAACAGAATAATTTATAGTTATTAAACAGACATGAGTGATGAGTCTCAGAAATCAATTCTAGGCACATGGTTTTTTTTTTAAACGTGTAAAAATTGTTTTGACTAATACCTTCTTCCTAACCTTCTTACATGCACAGATCTTTGGAGTAGGTTATAGATAACATTTACAGAAATATTTGTGGCATTACACTATATTTTCTCCTGAAATTTTTGCACTGGATTCTGACTTCCAATTTTTGAAGCACGCGGTTAATGTAAAATAAATACATGTTACTAATCTGTTATCTTTGTTCATAACTCACAGTCAAGGCAAAAAGCTCTGGCAGATTTACATCAAATGCAGACTGTGAATGTAAGTGTTCTTGTTCTTATAGTTATTGTTCAATCATCAACCTGTGCCTGGTGTGTTGGCTAGAACATCTATAGCTTATATTAGTTATCAACTTGCCAGTTATACGACTCTGATCTGAACTTCAATATTAATTTATTATCATATATTTATGGTAGCATATTTATTATTGTTTGATTAGTTGCGCTGCTGCGGTGATGCAATTCTATAAGAATTGGTGGTTGAATGAAAGGTCATTTATGTCTCCTTTTGAGAGTTTTCCAAGAAAAGAAACAATAGAGAGTTATGTTAGCATGCTTGGTTAAATCAAAACATCCGGTTGACATTCTGGTATAAAATGGCATGGGATGGTCTGTTTACATTATGGTTTTGATATTTTGATTTTTTAATTACCTTTGAATTGCTTCTGTTATACTTGGATTTTGCTAAATGATTTTTTCTTCTTTTTTTTTTTTTTCCAGCTTGAGAAGCTTAGTGACATCCATTGCACACCTGAATCTCAGCTCAAGTTCATTGTTGATGCTTGGCTTCAGGTGAACCCAACAATTCATTACTAGTGGTATTTGGAATTTGTGATTCTGTTTTCCTTAGAATATCTTGTAATTTGGATAGAACCCTCATGCATTCTTATGGTTTATTTAGAAATAGTTGAAGCTTTCATTAGTTTCTGGTTTAATGATGGGTGTAGAAAAGGGTTTACATTGAGTGTTGAACCGTGTGATTTTCTTAGTTTTCTGCCTGTATATACACCATCTAACTGTCTTGACAATACCTCGACTTTTCATACTTAAGCTGATTGGATTCACGAAACACCTTTTTTCCCCGAGACTAAAGGGATAAATCTCTTCGCACGTTACACTCTTCCCAAGTATTTGTTCACTTAGCAGGGATCCGTATCAAGAAAGCAGAATTGAGTCTTCAAAACACATTTCTCTTACTGATACTCATAACTGCATGATTATGATCTATCGAGTATATATATATTTATGATGTGTTTTTATTATACATTTGCAGATAGTTGAATGTCGTAGAGTTCTGAAATGGACCTATGCTTATGGATATTACCTACCTGAACACGAGCATGCCAAGAGACATTTTTTTGAGTACCTGCAAGGTATCTATACTTTCGAATATGCTGGCAGAAATTTTCATGTGCTTTGTTGTGGATATGGGCATTCTATGAAATGATGGCCTTTACTTTCTTGTAGGTGAAGCAGAGTCGGGTTTGGAAAGGCTTCATCAATGTGCGGAGAAGGAATTACAACAATTCTTAAATGATGATAGCCAATCAAGAGAGTTCAATGACTTCCGTATGAAGTTACTTGGACTGACCAGGTAAACTATTGCACTGACCATAAAATAACCTATAATTTAGTTGTGTAAATACTTGACTGCTATATACAAACCGTCCTGATGTAATTACATCCGGACATGCGAGATAGTTCATGTACTATATCAGGTCAGGCTAAAAAAGACGAGACAATACATGTATTATCTCGTACATCTGTATGTTATTACATTGGGACGGTAAAACGGTTGTATTTGATCAGCCCTATACAGTGGTCTAATGAAATATAAATTCTTGGAAGTTAGGAAATAGCAGTATTGGGAAATATTTTAGCGAATTTCTTATGGATTTGAAACAGTGTTACGAAAAATTACTTTGAGAACCTTGTTAGAGCTCTAGAGAACGGCCTAGCAGATGTTGACTCCCATGCGGCTTGTAGCAAGACTGCAAACTCAAAGTATGGCGGAGGTGGAGGGGCGAGCAAGGGCAAAAGCGGAAGGAGTAGTAAAATTGGCAGTTCACATCCATGATACGGGTAGATAATCTCACAACTCCTTGTTACCTTCTTCAGTTTACGTGCATATTGTTGTGTAGGCATTTTCCGCTGTGGGATCTATGTCGAAAGGAAACCCTTTCCAGGATTCTCTCATCAACGTGTGAATTCAGTGGGAATTCTGGGTATAGGTGACGCGCGGTAAAACGTATCAAGATAAATTCTACACTTATCGTCTGCCTGTTCCTTTTGTAATAATGTATGTAGATGTAGACATCAAGGTTCGAAAAAAGAAAAAGAAAAAAAAAATAAGACTGCCTCTGAACTGTATTTGTGGAGCACATAGGTAATTGTAATTTACCATATGTGATTTACTGTATATATAGTTTAATTATCATTAGCCATAATGAGCTTCAGCTGACTTGCGATGGTATAATGTTTTGTTCATGTGAGAAATTTACTGTTTTCAAAACCGGACCGGCTGGTCGAATCGGGAACTGACGGTGAATCCGGTCCGGTTAATGAGTAAAAATTGGCTTGCCAAAAAAACTGTAAAAACCAGTACCGGACTAGATTGGTTCAACTTTTATTTTTTAAAAAAATTAAAAACTAAAATTTAATATTTTATAATTAAATAAAATTATATAATCACTGATCAATTGAATCTTTTCGATCACCAATTCAATTCAAATTAATTCACTGCTATATATAATCTTGAAGATTAGTGGTATTCTGGCAAAACAAAGAACCAATTCTTATTATTGAACTAGAATCACTAGGTGGGCATTTTTGGGTTCCAGTTTCGGTTTTTTGTTGAATTGAATCGAACCGAACCAAAATCGATATGTTTTGTTTTTTTTAAATAAAACAAAATGGTTGAATCGGCCATAGATATAAATCAAATCAAAATTAAAATGGTTTGACAAGTCTTATAATTTTTTTCTTTCCTCCAATTAAATAATCCCATCACCAAACTAATAAAATGATAGATAGTATTTTAATCGATCGCTTGGATTTGGTTGACCTGTTTTCTGCTCATCTCTAATTATTTAATTATGAAATTAAATCATTATATCAAACAATAGTAGATGCCAAGGACTTCAACTAATTGTCTTGCTTCTTTAGAAACTTTTGGTCATGGTTCCCTTTTGAAATCGATTTTCCCGCCAATTATATTGCATGTGCAATTCCTTCTTCAGTATTCATAGACTCGGCCACGGTTTTGGTTCGGAACCGGAATCAAATCGGAAGGAAACATATGATTCTGATTCTGATTCCGATTCTAGTTCCTTCCGGTTCCAATAGTTCCGACCGAAACCGTTGGAACCTTCCGATTCTAATTACTACAAGAAAACTGCCAAATAGCGACGGAAAAATCCGTAGCTATTAGCGACGGAAAAATTCCGTCTCTATTTTGTTGGTCGCAAAAAAAATAGCGACGGAAATATATCATCCGTCGCTAAAGTTAGCGACGGATGGAAATTCCGTCTCTATATAGCGACAGAATGTCCGTCTCTAATTAGCGACGGTTAGTATTCCGTCGCTAAATAGCAACGGAAAATTTCGTTTCTAATTAGACACGGAATTTCCATCCGTCGCTATTTAGCGACGGAATTTCCGTTTCTATAATTTTTTTGAAAAAAAAATTAAAAACTGAAATTTTAAAATTTTAGATAGGCGGGAAATTTAAAAATTTTAAAAATATTTAGCGACGGAATATTTCCGTAGCTATAAATTTTTTTGAAAAAAAATTAAAAATTTTAAAATTTTAGAGAGGCGGGAAATTTAAAATTTTGAAAATATTTAACAACGGAATATTTCCGTAGCTATTCCGTAGCTATATATATATTTTTTTTTGAAAAAAAAAAAATTAAAAACGAAAATTTTAAAATTTTAGAGAGGCGGGAAATTTAATAATTATATAGATATGAAAAATTTATAAATTGTAGAGATATGAAATTTTTAAATTTTAGATAAAAGGGAAAATTTTAAAAATTTTGAATGGTATAAAATTTTAAAAAAGTGGATTTTTTTAATTGTTATATATACATCTTAAATTATACAAGATACCGTAATGTCCACCGCGAGCTTCGACACACCACCATCCATTTAAGAAACGTCCACCGTTTGTTTCTTAAGAAATTTTAAAAGAGGGGATAAGAAAAATGAGAAATTGATAATGAGAGTTGAGGTAATGAAAAATTTGATGGTATATGAAATTGAGTAAGAAAATTTTGGATGGTGTATTGGAGTTGAGAGTTAAAAAGATTATGATGTATATATAGAGGAAAAAAAAAAAGAGAAGCGGGGAAATTTGTAAATTTTGTATACTTTTGAAATTTTCACAAGGTGGGATTTTTTTGAAATTTGACGAAAATTAGCGACGGAATAGATATTCCGTTTCTATTTAGAGACGGAAAATCCGTCTCTATTTTTTTTTAAAAAAAAGTCGAGCCGAAAGAAATAAAGTTTAGGGGGATTGAAAATTTTAAAAATTAGCGACGGAATAGAAACAGAACAATTATGTTTCTAATTAACAAAAAAATTTAAAATAAAAATAAAATTTGAAATTAGCGACGGAATTGAAATTCCGTTTCTAATTAGCGAGGAATTTTGAATTCCGTTTCTAATTAGCGACGGAACAATTCCGTTTCTAATTAATAAAAAAATAAAAAAAAAAAAATTTAAAATTAGCGACGGAATTGAAATTCCGTTTCTAATTAGCGACGAGAAAATTCCGTTTCTAATTAACAAAAAAATTTAAAATAAAAATAAAATTAAAGATTAGAAACGGAATATCAATTCTGTTTCTAATTAGCTACGGAATTGAAATTCCGTTTCTAATTAGCGACGGAATATCAATTCCGTTTCTAATTAGCGACGGAACAATTCCGTTTCTAATTAATAAAAAATAAAAATAAAAATTAAATTTAAAATTAGCGACGAAATTGAAATTCCGTTTCTAATTAGCGACGAGAAAATTCCGTTTCTAATTAACAAAAAAATTTAAAATAAAAATAAAAATTAAAGATTAGAAACGGAATATCAATTCCGTTTCTAATTAGCTACGGAATTGAAATTCCGTTTCTAATTAGCGACGGAATATCAATTCCGTTTCTAATTAATAAAAAATAAAAATAAAAATTAAATTTAAAATTAGCGACGAAATTGAAATTCCGTTTATAATTAGCGACAGATTAGCGACGGAAAAATTCTGTTTCTAAACAAAATTAGCGACGGAATAGTAATCCGTCTCTAATTAGCGACGAATTTTCATTTCCGACTCTAATTTAGAGATGAAATTTTTTTGTCGCTAAATTCCGTCCCTAATATCATTATCCGTTTCAATTCCGTCTCAATTCCGTCGCTACATTTTGAAATGGAATATTCCGTCGCTAAAACTGTAATTTCTTGTAGTATAAGGAATCAGATTGAAACCTTACGATTCCTTTGAACCGTAAGATTCCACAATTCCAACCTGAATCGTTGCAAGCCAACAGCTACTAGCCATTGGCAAGCTTGCTAATGACTAGTAGCTATTGGTTTTCGGCAGAGAGCCATTTGGCCCCTTTCAAATATTTTATTTTTTTAATATTTATATTTTTAAAATGATTAAACTACCCTCAATAAATATAATAAAACGGCTATTTTAGGGACAACTTAGACATCATAAAATTAACCAAATAATCTATAAATAGGGGCCATAATTCATTTTTCTACACGACAACAATTCTCTCATTCTCAATTTTCTTAATTATCTTATTTTCAATTCTCCAATTGATTTAATTTTACAATTCTTCAATATTAAAAAAAATGACAAGCTCATATAAGAATACCATGTGCAATGTCCCAAATCAAGAGAGCGGCCAAAGTGTCGGTACACGAAGAAGAGAAGTTAAGTTTCGATCTTCTGATATTTTTAAAATTCATTTTCATTTAGTCGAGACTGAAAATGAAGGTCCAATATTAATATGCAACTGTTGTGGTGTATCTTACAAATTTACTAGCGGCTATGATAATATGAATAAGCATTTAGGTAAGCAACATACCGCTGAAATCAGACTTGATACAACACAAATTCAAATGGGCAGATATGCTTCCTCTAGTAGAGGTATAAGTTATTTAGATTTATTTAAATATGCTGATGTTAAAAATAGATAAGAGTTTGCTAAATTTACTTGTATGACACATCTTTCTTTAAGTTTTGGTGAAAAATTACTTTTACTAATTACTGTCGAAATACTTTAAATCATGTTGCATGTAAAATGACTAGAAATACAATAAAACGATAAAATTTTAAATTATACAAAGATGATAAAATTATTTTAAATGAATTATTTAAAGGTATTAAAGGTCGTCTTTATATTTGTTTTAATATTTGAAGTGATCATCAGCAAACACACTCATACATGGGTATGAATTGTCATTGGATTGATGCATCATGAAACATGCAAAAATGACTTATTGCATTTAGAGTTTTTGATGAGCAACATAGTGCACTTAATATTTATAAAATGATTAGAGTAATTTTTTTTATGAATATGGTTAATTAGGTAAAATTTTAACAATGCATATGCAAATAATGCATCAATTAGAGAAATAAAAGAAATATGCAAACCAAATTTGGGGGGGGGGGGGCAGTTTTTCATATTCGTTGCACATGCCATGTTCTTAATTTATGTGTTCAAGACGATTTGATTGAATTAGAAATGCACATTTCTATTAAGGTTGCACTTAATTGTATTGAGTCATATTCTAATGTTAGGAGAGAATGAACCAAATTTTGTAAATTAAATAGTGTTCAACTTATTTTCTTTTAACTCAAATTTTTACTTACAAAGATGTATTATGTAGTTTTTTCCCAACATGGTCAACAAATAACATTTTTCTTAGTCAATGGGATATTTGTGAAAGAATTTTAGATATTTTAAATTTTTTTAATGATGCAACTGTAGGGGTTTTTAGGGGGAATATCCGGTAACGCAGCGGAAGCAGTGGAAAATCGTATTTTCCGATTTCAAAACTTTTTCTCGGTTTAATTAAATAAACATATTTATTTAATTATCCAATAATCAAATTATGAAAATAAATTCAATAAATCATATCTAAGATGAACTTAGCATGTTCAAAACATTAAAACACCAAAAGCAACAAAAATCCCAATTTCTTACTCCTTGGCCGAATGCATCCTTAAGTGTGCATTTTGTCCATTTGGTCATTTCATGTCTCAAAACACATCAAGATGCAATCCAATCAACATGAAACTTTATATGCATCATATACACATCCAAATACACAACATATATGAAAAGCCCCAAATTTGGAATTGGTCATGAACCCTAATTTTTCAATTTCATCAAATTGGACAAATTAGACCAAATTGGTTAAATCCAACACTTCAATCATCTTTCTTCCATCCAATCAAAGTCTCAACACAATGAAACAAATCAAGATCAAATCTAGGACATCTAAGAGTGGGTCAACAACTCTAGATTAGCAACAAGGTTTCCAAAACCATAAAAGAAAGCTTATAACTACAATAGTCACAATCTTCCTTCATCATACATGCTCAACACTTCCATCAAAACTTCCATCAACAAAAACACAAAGAATAAAGAAAGAAATAACCTAAGAACATCATATGTTAAAGCCTAGATCCTAAGGAACATTTTCCTCTCTAATAGTAAGTTGGAAAAACTTACTAAAATCCAAGCTTTCTTTGGTTTCTTCTTTCTTTCTCACAAGCTTTCTTTGGTTTCCATTAATGGAGTTTTCTTTTAAAGTGTATTAGTGTAGGCATTGCATTTTCGCATGTGAAACCCGATGATGAGTCTCAATTGGAGGCACTACCTTTTTAGCTAAGGATATTGCGGGAAACGGATGTCGGAAGGGGAAATTCGGAAAAGTATGTCATCAAGTTCATTCCACAAGTTCACTGTCTTCGTTGGTGCTGCGTTCGTTCCTCCGTTCGAACCTCGTGCAGATTGCGGACGTTCGTGCCGCGTGCGAGGAGGCGTTCGAACGGAGCCGGTAATTCTGGTTTTGCTGCTAGCCTCACACCCCAGCCCATTTGGCCCCCCAAAGCCCATAAAACACATCCCAAATTAAATAAATAAATATTAAACATTAAATAAAATATTTAAATCATTTACCAATTAAATAAAACATAAAATAAAATCATGCCTAATATAAATAAATCAAATGTATTATATACTAAAACTAAAAATAAGATTTGCCTAATTAAAATCAATCCTAACCAATTAAAACCAATCAAATATTTGACTTCCTAATTCAATAAGATATACACCAATTTAAATTAGTTGACTTCCTAAAATAAAATATTTTGTCCCCCCTCAATCTTGTATATGCCTTTCCCATCTCTCCTTATTTGGAAACCAAATCCCTTCCCTTGTCAACCCTAACCCTTCTCTATATAAACCACCCTTCACCAAGCCTCTTCCTCTCCTCTAGTTGACGCAGATACATAAAATAAAACCAACTTTGTACAACAAAGTCCAATAAACCCAATAAAAACTTAAAGAGGCCCAAATCCAATTTTAAGCCCAATAATTTAATTCCAAAAATTCCAAATTTCCCAATTAAATTACCTAAAGTGTATAACATTATTAATTACCCAAATCAAAGTTTCCAAAACATCAAATTTGTCCAATTAATCATGCTTAACATCAATGAATCATGTCCAACATAATTTGATCAAAATCAAACCCAATTTCATGCTTCAAGTGTCTCGGCCAAAGAGGGAAATTATGCCCAAATCAAATTCAATCCAATTGAACCAAATTAAACATAAATTCAACATCCCCAAATGATTTGCAAGTCATCCAATGAACAAAAAATCAAAAATCCAAGACAATATTAGGGTTCATATTTTCGGCCATCACAAGCAAATTGGGGAAAAATTGTTCCAAACACTTTTCATCAAATTGATCTAATCAATCATCAATTAAACAACATTTAAGCATTCTAAATCATCCAATTTCATTAAACATGCTCAAAATCAAGTTTACCCAAATTAAAGTTTTGGCCAACAATAAGCAAATTGGGGAAAATCAATCCAATTAATTTTTCTTCAAATTGATTACATATAACTCTAAGTTATTCATATACAAACATTCTTAAACAAACAATTTGTCAAAATCATGCTTAAATCAAAAAGCCCCAAATTTTGCTCAAGAACCCTAAAAACGTTTTATGCACAAATGGCTCAAGATACCATTGTTGAGTTTCAATCAAGTCCCAAGATCATAAATCATGCATAAAAACGAGTAGAATACAACCAAATGAGGTGCGGAAAAACTCACATGGATCGGTAGAGATGCAACAAAGATGGACCAAATTCGCACTTCATGTTTCTGCCTCCATCAAGCTCTGTTTTGGGCCTTCTTGAACTGCAGTGGACTGCACGGTGGGGGCTGTTTTGATGCTCCAAAAATCAGCCATGAAAGACTCCATTGAAGCTCCAAGCTTCAAGCTTTCCAAGCTCACAAATTCGTTTCCCTATCACCATAATATAACCCATGTGTGTGCTAGCACTACTCTTCTTCATTTGCTTCTCAAAATATTTTATTGGATGAATGGAAGAGTGTCGTCTCTTGTGGTATATAGGATGGAAACCCAGACGTAAATTCCGTAGCCGAATCCGAATGGACGGTAGTGCGGTCTGTACTTGGGACACAACTCCATGTACCACTTGAGTAAAACGGCACCTCCTCTTGTTTTGAGTTGCTTTGGTTTATTTAATTCTTGTCATTTAAATTCTGCATGTTGTTTAATCTCATGATACGATCGAGTGCATGGGCTTAGTAAGTGCGACGAAAGGTTCCCTAATTGGAGGGTTAAAATCCTTCACCACGATGCTTTGCCGCACCGATTGATGTGTGTTCGGTTGAATGCGAAATACGTTCAATCAGACATACTTAGTTTGATATGATTGTCTTTATTTTCGTATGCATGATTCAACCGAGCGCATAAGCTTAGTAAGTGCGATGTGAGATCCCCTATGGGGATGGGCTAAAGCCCGTTACCACGAGGCTTTGCCGCGCCGGTTGATGTGTGTTCGGTTGGATACAAGATACGTTCAATCGGGCACACTATGTTTAATATTATTGCTTTTCATTCTATATATGTATGATTCAGTCGAGCGCATGGGCTTAGTATGTTGGTCTAAAGGTCCTCTCTTTGAGAGATCAAGAGCCCCAAAAGGCCACCTTTACGGCAGTACTTCGCCGCGCCCCCTTTAGTTTTGTCGTTTATGTATTGCATCCCATTTCATGCATCAGGTCTGTTCCCGTTCGAACGCGTTTACGAACGCAACTCGAACACACATGTATTTTGCCTTGTCGTGCATCAGGTCTCCCTCATGTTCGAACGCGTTCACGAACGCCATACGAACGTAGGCATTCTGTTTCATTTCCGTTCGAACGCGTTAACAAACGCTATACGAACGTGAGCATTCTGTTTCATTTCCGTTCGAACGCGTTATCAAACGCCATACGAACGAGAACCTTCTGTTTACCGTTCGAACGCGTTTACGAACGCTATACGAACGCCCACGCACTTTCTTAGTTTCATAATGCATCAGGTCTGGTTCCGTTCGAACGCGTTCTCGGACGCTACACGAACGCGAACCTTCTGTTTACTGTTCGAACGCGTTTACGAACGCTACACGAATGCGCACCCACTGAATCGAGTCATCTTCATTAGATTTCATGCATAGTTTTCCTAGTAGCTATCCCCACATGTATGAATACAACTATGTTAATGAATTACAATTCATATGCTTGTGTCGTGATAACATTTGAGTATTATTTCTTGTGGTATATCGGATGGAAACTCAGACGTAAATTCCGTAGCCGATTCCGAATGGACGGTAGTGCGGTCTGTACTTGGGATACAATTCCACGTACCACTTGGAAAAGTGCCCATATGTATGTTTGTATGGTTAATATGTGTGCTTGTGTTTTCTTGAATGTAATATGCAAATAAAGTTGTATGTTCGTTGCTATGTTGATATATGTTAGCATGCGATTTTAGATATGAGATAAGTTTTATTTTGCATATGAGAATTTAGAAGCATGATACTCTTGGAAATAAGTGTTACTTAAGCTTGATTAAATTATTACATAAATCCTTTCATTACAAGTGACATGAGTAAGGGACCATTCCGAACCCAACGGTTTGAGGTCTTCCCTTGCGAGGGGTGAGTGCGGCCTTAAATCTTTGTCCCGGTTCACACCGGGTGGCGACTCCATATTATTTAGTATTTCCCAACTAGTGCCGCGAGCCTAGAAGAACGGCGTCGCCCAGGTTCTGTTGTCCTACAGTCTGGCGACTCCACTGGGGATATAGAGAATTGGCCCCGAAATATTGTCTTGTAATGTTTGGATTTATGTTTTAATTGACCATGTCTATAGTGGATAAGTGAGGGTTTAATCAAGGGCACTTTGAGGCTAGGTAATGGTTTGGTGTCTTCCTTCACTCACTACCTTTCTAGAAGGAAAAGCTGTGAGGATACCTACATGACCATCTACTCGTAGCCTTTGTGATGGACTAATTTGGAGGACTCGTTGTTTATTCCTGACACCAAGTGATAAGAGCCTAAGAGGCTTGGGTATTAATTAAGTGAGCCTCGCTCCACCTTCCCTCTGGGGAATCTACAACGGGAAATTCATTTGACAGTCCGTCACACACCATAGCTCATTGGCACGTACCTTAGTGTATAAAAAGGGATACGCTCACTTGGTCGCCTGGACCCTTGAGTGGGGAGACCTAGTTGTGGGCTATCCTTCGCCGGTGAGAGCCTTTGTCCATACTCTTGCAAATCCACCCATAGACCGGTTTGTATGGTTAAAGTAACAATTATTTCCTTGAGAATGTGCTTATGGACCATCCTCATTTGGATGCAGTTGGACTATTATCAGGAATGCGGGTTTGCTGGGCCATTTAAAAGGGGTAAGTTCGTATTGTATGATTATTAGGCCCAAGGCTTCTGAAATGTTGATGGGCCATTAGGTGAAAATTATTATGTTATGTTTGTATTATCTCCCTCCTATGCTTGTGTTGGGAACATTATCGTTTGGATCCATTTGGACCATTTGTCATGAGATATGGACTTGTTGGGCCATTTAAACTGGGACAAGGATGTATTCCATGACTATTGGGCCAAAGGCGTCTAAGTGTTGATGGGCCACCTTGTGCTTGTGTTCGGAATATTATCATTTGGATTTAGTTGGGCTCCTTGCCATAAGACATGAACTCGTTGGGCCATTTAAACTGGGACGGGTTCACTCTTATGACAGTTGTCCCAAAAGTTTCTGAAATGATAATAGGCCGATTTGTTTGAGAATTTTATTTTATTCAGTATGTTATATGTTACATGCATCTCATGCACCTCATGCATCCATATATCATGTTAACACCATCTATGTCTCTAAAAGACAACATAGATACCGTTTGGGTTAGAGAAGTGACAAGGCTCACTAAAAGAACATGTATGAGTGAATCCGATAATGAGGTGTCCCGTATGGATCAGTTAGAGAACAGTCTCGCCAAAGTCACTGAACAGTTGCAGGCTTTGACTACTGCTGTGGCTGGTATAGCCGGGTCTCGTGCTGGGGGTAGTTCTGGGGATGCAAGACCAGAGGAACCTCCGAACAGATTGGGGGATGATACCCCCACTTTTGATGATATGGCAGAGTATGCAGCGGGTAGAGTATCTGGGTCTCAGGCAGAGTTATAGAAACTTCGGGATCAGGTTGAATCAGTCACCCGTAAGATGAGGGGTAAAAATGAAGACTTGCTAGAATATGGGACAATGACGTTTGAGGAGCAGTTGCTGGCGCAGTTTAAGATGCCGGATTTGGCTAAGTTTAATGGGAACGGGGATCCGAGGGTGCATCTCCGCCAGTACGTTGCAGTCATGAGTTCAGTTGGTCTATCTCAGCGCCAAGTGCAGAAGATGTTTGGAATGTCGCTCGAGGGAGCTCCCGTGGTATGGTACCACAGTTTGGAGAAGAAAGTTAAGGAAGATTGGAGGGAATTGGTAGACACCTTCTAAAACAGTATGTCACGGACCTGGAGATTGACTTGTCGCTCCGCGACTTGGAGAATACCAAGCAGAAACTGGAGGAAAGTTTCAAAGAGTACGTGGATCGATGGAGGGGTCAGTTTTGAAAATGCAGACTAGGCCCTCGAAGAAGGACCAGATTAAAATGATCATCAAGGGCACCAAGCCCTCCATCTATGGGAAGTTGAGAAGATGACTTCAATGATTACGGATTTCCGACAGCTAAGGTAAACTGTCATGGACATTGAAGAAGAGGAGGCCGAGAACCGGAAGTTTTATGGCCATAAGAGGAATTTTGGGGGGCATTCTGAGATAAGGCCCACTACTGCCGAGGTTACCGCCATCAGAAATAGGCGATTTTCCAACCTTGGCAGGCCTCTATCGAAGGTGTTTGAAAAGTTGAAGATGCAAGGACTCCTGGAACCCTTGGAACCTAAACCACTTCCAAGCCCTGTACCCCACTACCTTGACTTAAACTTATTCTGTTACTTCCACCAATAAAAGGGTCACGAAACTGACAATTGCCCCCGCCTTAGGCATGAGATCCAAGACCTCATTGACACCCACAAAATACCTGACCCAGAAACAGAACAGCCTAACACAAACAGAAACCCCTTACCCAATTACCGTGCTGTACCACCACCCAACTACATGATCAACTCTGGCCTACCCGAAACCCTTGTCCTCCAAGCTCTCAATCACTCAGCTTCATTCATTGGGATAAGGGATGACAATGATGAAAGGACCATAGGCTGAGGAAGAAGGCATTGATGTTTCTCCAAGTTTATCTTGCATTTTTTTTTTAATAAAGACATTGATTTTGTTTGCTTGTTCGGACCTTTTCTCAACAATAATAAAGAAGTTCATTTCGCTTACTTGCCTGAATCTCCACTTCTCAACTTACAACATGAGTGCATTTGAGAAAAGCATTCAACCTTAGTACTATGAAATTCATTGATGTTTAGAACACGGGGAATTCCCAAAAACAGCAAGCAGAAAAGATATGACGATCATTCAGAAATTGGGACATGGGGCAGTGAGACTATCAGGCTTGGAAGGGAATGAGTTCACCGAGCCGATTAAAAAGTGGAAAGGTTGAAGCAGTACTTTGCCCGAGGAAGAATTGGCGGAAGACCTAACCCAACGGAATAGGAACTTCATCCATGCATGCATACACGTAACGTATTTTGGCATTCTTTTTGGTGTTTGTTTTGTTTTGTAAATCACAGGTTTCAACAACGCAAAAGAGAAAGCGTCAAATGCAAGTCAACCAAAAGCAGTGACGGTACAATATCAGCCTGGGGGCGAGGCCCACATCAGTATCAGTATGGGTCGAGGCCCACATCAGTATCAGCCTGGGGATGAGTCACAGGGTTGAGACCCACGTCAGTATCAGTTTTGGGGATGAATCCTAGGGCCGAGGCCCACATCATCAAATATTGGAATGAATCCTAGGGCCGAGGCCCACGTCGTCAGAATTATGGAATGAATCCTAGGGCCGAGGCCCACATCATCAGAGTTTGGAATGAATCCGGGAATGAATCTCAGTTTAGGAATGAATCCGGGAATGAATCTCAGAATGTGGAAGGAATCCAGAGAAGGAATCTCAGAATTTGGAAAGAATCCAGAATGAACTCAAAGTGTGGAAAGAATCCAGAGAAGGAAATGAATTTCAGAATACGGAAGGAATCCATAAGGATAATCTCAAAGTTTGGAACGAATCCAGAAGAATGAATAAGAAATCTGGAATGAATCCAGGGAATGAATCCCAGGGTCGAGGCCCACATCAGCAAAATTATGGAATGAATCCGAGGGTCGGGACCCACATCAGCATCAATCTGGGGGCGAGGCCCATGTCAGTAGCAGTTGGGGCCGAGGCCCACTTCAACATCAGTTTTGGGATGAGTCCCAGGGTCGAGACCCACATCAAACACAGTTTGGGAATGAGTCCCGGGTCGAGGCCCCCATTACATCAGATCAGTTCTGCCGAGAATGGCACTCCGAGAATGGAGATATAGTCCGGGAATGGACAGCTCGGAATGAGCACGCCGAGGATGGCACTCCGAGAATGGAGATATGGTCCGGGAATGGACAGTTCAAGATGAACAAGCCGGGAATGGCACTCAAGAATGGAAGCACGGTTCGGGAATGAACCACCTCACGATAACAGTTCAGGAATGAACAACTTACAGTAACAGCTCGAGAATAAGCCTCATCTACACAGTTCGGGAAAAAGCCCACACTCAGTGCAGTTCGGGAATAAAGCCCACATTCAATACAATTCAGGAAGAAAAGCCTACGTCCAGTAAACTCGGGTAAAGCCCACATTCGGTACAATTCAGGAAGAAAGCCTGCATTCAGCTCAGTACGGAAGTAAAGCCTCAACTCAACACATGGTAAGTCAAGTGGCAGCTGGCGAGCCAGGTAAGTAGAAATACATTGCATAACTTTGATAGGATTGTTCAAAGTCACACACTGCACAAGTCCCATCAAAGTGGGAGCGACTGTAGGAATTGCATTTTCGCATGTGAAACCCGATGATGAGTCTCAATTGGAGGCACTACCTTTTTAGCTAAGGATATTGCGGGAAACGGAGGTCGGAAGGGGAAATTCGGAAAAGTATGTCATCAAGTTCATTCCACAAGTTCACTGTCTTCGTTGGTGCTGCGTTCGTTCCTCCGTTCGAACCTCGTGCAGATTGCGGACGTTCGTGCCGCGTGCGAGGAGGCGTTCGAACGGAGCCGGTAATTCTGGTTTTGCTGCTAGCCTCAACCCCAGCCCATTTGGCCCCCAAAGCCCATAAAACACATCCCAAATTAAATAAATAAATATTAAACATTAAATAAAATATTTAAATCATTTACCAATTAAATAAAATATAAAATAAAATCATGCCTAATATAAATAAATCAAAGTATTATATACTAAAACTAAAAATAAGATTTGCCTAATTAAAATCAATCCTAACCAATTAAAACCAATCAATATTTGACTTCCTAATTCAATAAGATATACACCAATTTAAATTAGTTGACTTCCTAAAATAAAATATTTTGTCCCCCCTCAATCTTTATTATGCCTTTCCCATCTCTCCTTATTTGGAAACCAAATCCCTTCCCTTGTCAACCCTAGCCTTCTCTATATAAAACCACCCTTACCAAGCCTCTTCCTCTCCTCTAGTTGACGCAACAAGATACATAAGAAAAAAGCCTTCCCATTGACGCCCATTGTAAGCAGAAACAACAAGAATCTCTCCAATCTCTCTAGTTTTACACACAAACACAGCAGCCTAAACCACACCAAAACAGTCCTTAAAATCCCTCAAAACAGTAACATAAAAGACACTTACCATCCTTGAAATAACCATACAAAACCACACCAAAAGAACATCAAAACAGTCCACCAACAGTAAGCAGAAAACACAGAGGAACGGAGCAAAACCACAAGGAAACGCAGCAGCAAAACGGAGTCGGAACAGTAGCTTGAGTGGCCGAACAGCGAAGGAAGAGGCAAACCAGTGAACCAGAAAAGTTGCGGAGCTTCCCCCCTTTCGATCTTCGTGGAACGCGAGTCCGAGAGACAGCTTAAAAGGTTAGACCTGAGGGTATCTATCACACTTACTCGTATTTAATTTCTGGTTATTTATTTTGATTATATTTTCTGTATTTGTGGCATTTGTTGTGTGTATGATGCGTGTTGTGGGTATTGGATGAAGGAAGAGTGTCGTCTCTTGTGGTATATAGGATGGAAACCCAGACGTAAATTCCGTAGCCGAATCCGAATGGACGGTAGTGCGGTCTGTACTTGGGACACAACTCCACGTACCACTTGAGTAAAACGGACACCTCCTCTTGTTTGAGTTGCTTTGGTTTATTTAATCTTGTCATTTAAATTCTGCATGTTGTTTAATCTCATGATACGATCGAGTGCATGGGCTTAGTAAGTGCGATGAAAGGTTCCCTAATTGGAGGGTTAAAATCCTTCACCACGATGCTTTGCCGCACCGATTGATGTGTGTTCGGTTGAATGCGAAATACGTTCAATCGGACATACTTAGTTTGATATGATTGTCTTTATTTTCGTATGCATGATTCAACCGAGCGCATGGGCTTAGTAAGTGCGATGTGAGATCCCCTATGGGGATGGGCTAAAGCCCGTTACCACGAGGCTTTGCCGCGCCGGTTGATGTGTGTTCGGTTGGATACAAGATACGTTCAATCGGGCACACTATGTTTAATATTATTGCTTTTCATTCTATGTATGCATGATTCAGTCGAGCGCATGGGCTTAGTATGTTGGTCTAAAGGTCCTCTCTTTGAGAGATCAAGAGCCCCAAAAGGCCACCTTTACGGCAGTACTTCGCCGCGCCCCCCTTTATTTTGTCGTTTATGTATTGCATCCCATTTCATGCATCAGGTCTGTTCCCGTTCGAACGCGTTTACGAACGCAACTCGAACGCGCATGTATTTTGCCTTGTCATGCATCAGGTCTCCCTCATGTTCGAACGCGTTCACGAACGCCATACGAACGTAGGCATTCTGTTTCATTTCCGTTCGAACGCGTTAACAAACGCTATACGAACGTGAGCATTCTGTTTCATTCCGTTCGAACGCGTTATCAAACGCCATACGAACGAGAACCTTCTGTTACCGTTCGAACGCGTTTACGAACGCTATACGAACGCCCACGCACTTTCTTAGTTTCATAATGCATCAGGTCTGGTTCCGTTCGAACGCGTTCTCGGACGCTACACGAACGCGAACCTTCTGTTTACCGTTCGAACGCGTTTACGAACGCTACACGAACGCGCACCCACTGAATCGAGTCATCTTCATTAGATTTCATGCATAGTTTTCCTAGTAGCTATCCCCACATGTATGAATACAACTATGTTAATGAATTACAATTCATATGCTTGTGTCGTGATAACATTTGAGTATTATTTCTTGTGGTATATCGGATGGAAACTCAGACGTAAATTCCGTAGCCGATTCCGAATGGACGGTAGTGCGGTCTGTACTTGGGATACAATTCCACGTACCACTTGGAAAAGTGCCCATATGTATGTTTGTATGGTTAATATGTGTGCTTGTGTTTTCTTGAATGTAATATGCAAAAAAAGTTGTATGTTCGTTGCTATGTTGATATATGTTAAGCATGCGATTTAGATATGAGATAAGTTTTATTTTGCATATGAGAATTTAGAAGCATGATACTCTTGGAAATAAGTGTTACTTAAGCTTGATTAAATTATTACATAAATCCTTTCATTACAAGTGACATGAGTAAGGGACCATTCCGAACCCAACGATTTGAGGTCTTCCCTTGCGAGGGGTGAGTGCGGCCTTAAATCTTTGTCCCGGTTCACACCGGGTGGCGACTCCATATTATTTAGTATTTCCCAACTAGTGCCGCGAGCCTAGAAGAACGGCGTCGCCCATGTTTGTTGTCCTACAATTAGGTAAGAATGAAATGAAATGAAAAAACAAAATATACTTCACAAACAATGCCTTGGCCGAAATTCACCTAGACTGGTACAAGTTTATAATTTCATTTTCATTTTCATTTTATTTGATCAACTTTAATAAATATCTAAAACCTTTTAAAGATATTAATATAAAGTCAACATGCAACTAAGAAAATATATCTCTTATATATTTCAAGGTCATGGCCGAATTTAATCAAAAATAAAGGAGAAAGATATTTTAATTTTCAAACAATTTTGAACAAATATCTTAAGAAGTCAAAATCAATTTGACAACCTTTTCCTTTAATGTATAAGTCAACAATTGCAACTTATAATCATTCCTAACTTTATCATTTGGTGAGATATTTATATTTTAATTATATTAATCATTTAACAATTAAATAATTAAATAATTAATTAAATACAAATATATCAAATATATGTATTATATTTACTTTAAATATCTCAAATACATATATTAATGATATATGTCAAATACCTCTATTGACTATTTATTAATGTGTATTTAATAATATCATATATTAAATACAAATACACATTAATTAGGAAATGACGGTTCGACCCGTTCGCCTGTATTCTTCGTTTAACGATTAAACGATTTATAAATAATCATCATTATTCATAAATGTTGCTCTAGTGCTCTACGAATATGTTTCATTATTGAGACTCTCTAGATTAAGGTATATCCGTCACGAAATCCAATTTCATGTGCATAATCTATCCACCCGTAGATTATGACGATCACAGATAAACTAGCTGAATCATACAGGTCGAGGTCATTGCATACGTATAATCCATCTGTCACAGGTATCCAGATAATCCCAGAGATATAGATGTGAACGTAAAATCTCTATAGGTATTATCTCGTCGACGTATCTATTAGCAATCTCTAAATAACACTCGGAACTTACTTCCGATGTATACTGTGACCACAGATTTAACAGACTGCTAAATATATATGGACTACCTGCTCTGTACACAGAACTGACGGATCCTATCTTGACACACATAGGATATCCTGAGGATCGATCCACACCAACGAACAGGCGGAGGTCTGATCTAAATAGATCGGTGACGTGACTGCCATCTAAGTGTGGAGGATGTCTCATACATCCACAGTGGTGTCTCAAGTCGAAGGACCACTATGCTACTCAACCCGAGAAGATTCTTATTGACGTTGGTGTACCATCCATTAAGAATCTTCGGTGAGCCGTTCAGTGTTTATCCACTATAAACACCTACACGTCTATACGAGTCTCCATAGACTCATGGTTCATTGGGATAAACCATCGGACCAAGTCTCGATATACGACATGTACTGGTCTCAACGGATTTGACTAACCGACCCGTGTTAGCAAATCTTGACCAGGAACTATGTTTGATAATACATATAGCAGTGACACTTCCCAATGTCAATTACAAACTAACTTTGTAACTGTGTACTGCATTATATATTACCGGGCCTTTGTCTAATATATACATATCACTAAACCATATTTAGTTCAATCTAATCGTAATCAGATTGAATACGTATATAAAAACAAGAGGTGCAACCCAAATAAGTAATATTATGGAATAAGGGGATGTTCGTATTCATGAATCAGACATAAATACGGTCCGGATTGACGCTTTGAGCACCAACCCCAACAATTCTCCCCACTTGCTCTAGTGCCAATCCACGGTATCATAACACGTCTCAATGTGTATCATATGCACATGGCCCTCAAAAGCTCACCAGTACTTAAGAGGTAAGAAACAAGTCCGCTATGAAATATCGAGTTTGTCAAACAAACTCTATCGTTTCCCATAGTCAGCATCATTCATATTTGTAGAATCTAAATTATTCATTAATATGAAATGGATGTTATATCTGTATTATGCTACAACTACTAAGTTGTCCAAGTATTTAGGGATCAAATCCAAAAATACTATGAGGACAACCGCAAGCACAACACCAATTTAAAACTTCTATTTTATAAGGTCACTATGCAACTTTATAAGTCAATACTTTATAAGTTGCATTTAATTCCACTATAAAAGTAGAAACCTTCGTGACACTCCCACTGCATCTTTTCTGACTCTTTATGACGTAGACTGTCTAACGTCATAATTAGTCTCAAAACTAATATGACCCTAATGGTTGCAGACTATATTCTCCATGAATTAGAAACTCATTCTTAATATCTCAAAGATCACAAAGAACGTGTTTCAAGATCCATCATATGGTCTATAGGATGTCAAAATAACTCGTAACAATACGATTAAATCGACATCGATAATCGCACATAATAAAGTATTCACTATGTCATCATCAAATGATACATAAATTGTTTAGACATTCATTAATATCTCTTTCGAAAAAGGAATCATCTTTACGAAAGATGAATACTATGTATAAGAACACACAATAACTGTCGAACAGTTATACTAACTGTCATACATATAGCCTTGTTATGTCTTTCATTAGATCATATCTAATGTACGACTAATAGGAGTATCTCACAAGTCTCCAAGTTCTATCATATAAAACTATATACAACTATATAAATATAACACAGACTACTCCCACTGCTTTCACGGAGTAAAGAAGACTTAGGTAAATCTTTACCTTACAAACATATCATTATTACTATAATAATGACAATGCGTTAAGATATATAACACTAGAAAGTAATATGTACGCTCCCACTAACCCTTTTATCACATATGTATTCTATATACTTTGACAAGATCAGACAATCTGACGATATCAAAAATAGAGAACACATATTTCTGGAAGACTTATCCGAGTCTACAATAGGCTCTATAAGCTAGCACACTAAACTGCAATTTCAGCAGAACACAAACTCTAGGGCCATTCCAGAATGTACTCTTCAAACAAGGAAATCATAAATGATCCTTATTCGAATAAGTCATCTAAAATGCCACTTTGCATTCTTTAGCTAAAATATACAGTTTATTATCAACATTAACCAATATATCTTTAATTGTTCATTTAGTGTGACTAGAGATAAGTTTTCTCAGAATCTACAATAGATTGCTGAGTATAACTTTTCTCACTGTCATACTGTAAAGGTCAAATCTTTAATAAGCTCACAATGCTTTCGCTGCGCAAACATTAGCCATATCATGAACTAATTCATAATGAAAGCTTAATCAAGTTCAAAACTTGATCGTAGTAAGCTATGAACAATCTTAGATCTATGGTTCAATGGTGAACTTCCAGAATAGATATCAAATATCGCTTCCATTATAGTTATAGGATAATTTTTCTTCAATAAGAAAACACGGAACCATTAAGTATCAAATACTCGTGAATGATTCTGTTATCCTATTAGACTTGTACGGAAGATGTATAAGGGTTGTTTCATCTTATTAATTACGTAGTTCCATTTATAATTTATCACTCTCACATTTGACTTCAATAAGTCAAGTCTTTTCTACAATAGTTAACATCTGATGTTACACACCAAGTAATAAACTGATTTTATTACTTAGAATCGTAGGAAAGATATTCTATTAAATAGAATACAATATTCTATTAAACAGAATAAACGATAAACTTTTACTTATACCTCCGAGGTGTAAGTAATTTCCATTATATAACTATTATATAAAAGAAAGATTGAAATCTCAAACTTTTCAAGATTCAAATTTTCTACCTACCTATCATATTATGCAACTTTAGAAAATAATGGAACATTAATTAAAGAGATGAATTAGTGTTACTGGAGTATAACCCCAAGAGTATTGAAACTAATTCGGTAACATTCAATATCAAACGAACCAAATCATATAAGATTCGATTGCTCCCACTACTCAATTCCATCAAGATGGAATCATGGAAGAATATATTGAATATGAATCATATTCACTAAATAACCTTAGAACTAATTGCTTTAAAATTCATACGTTGATCGTATCAAAGATCTTTGAACAGTTCAAAGACATGTTATGAATTTTGAGGATAGAATTCTCTAAAAACCTTAGATTGAATATATTTGAACAAGTCAAAAATGTTCAATCTACGTTTCATCAGAACGGATTGAAAGTACTTGATACTTTCAAGACTTTCAATATGTGTTCCTTCAGAAACGCATAACTAAGTTATGACAATTCATCAACTAAGTTACGAAGTATAGAAAACTACCTAAAAATTATTATTCATTAAACTACATACATCTAATGTATCAGTTAAATAAATCTGGTGGTCCAATGACAATCATTGGTTAAACGATATCTTAATCACTTTCCTGAATACAATATTCATTAAATGGATAAGGATATGTGGTGTGATCTAGTATCAAACCATCCTTCACCATACGAAATAAGCATCCAATGCTTAAGTGATTAAAACTCATAAAGCACCGTTCTAAATTATTTACTTTACCGAATATTTTTTCTTAATGTTTATCTCTACGTCAATGACACTACTAGTTATTATAAAATATGTAACAATTGTTTATAAAGAACAAGTGACTATCCAATAGTCGCATGTTCCGATATCAAATCAAAACAATGGTTAACCAATATTTCAAATAACTAGACGGGAGATCTGGTATCCAATACCTATAGTTGTAGTATTGTGAAAATCGATATTTTCTATACACAAATATACGCATCTCCTTTCTTTAGCTTTACTATTTACATTCAACTATTCACAACAATTGTAAATAACTGATTAGCAAATTGTGTCAACACATTACCTCTAAAGGTAATTAAAGCTTAGAAACGTCATTACTAGATAACCAAATACCTAATAGGGCTTTCTAAATGCCAGTCAAGAATCTCGAGACATGAACTAATTCAAGTCAATTCTTACTGCAAGAAACTATTGTCTCTAAAGTATTATATCCTAAGGGGGATATCTATCTAGATTATCTATCATGACTTAGAAACTAAGTCATTAACCATCTTGATTTTTCAAGAAAATCGGAACAACAGTTCCCGATGGTTTAGACTAATCTAATAATATCATAGTCTATTAGTATCTAGAACCTATTCTAGAATAACTGCAACCAAGAGTCTAGTCAGATAACATATCAAAATATGTGTGCAGTAAATAAAAGTTTAATTCTATCTACTATAGAATAAGGAAACAAACAAGCGGCAATTTTCATAATAACATACACTGCCTAAGTTATGGAATATTTTAAACTTAGCAGTGCCTCCCACTATTTTTACGTAATGCCGTAATCCCCAACGGAAAGACGAGAATTCAATAATTAAATCGAATTCCATAATGGGAAGAGGACCCCATGAATATATTTCGACTCACAGCAGAGGCACGGTCTCGCCGACGTATATTCACAGGTAGACAACTAATTGTCAATCACTTACTAGTGACTCCAAGATTCCGGTCCTGGCCGTTTCTCGTTGTCGCTGTGAAGGCAGGCTCACAAGGAGACGTACCAAGGTTAAACTCGTCAATGATAAACTCAAGTTACTTGCGTAACCCTGACAGCTAGGGCACGTTCAGAATTCTGTTTTCGCTTGAATTTATCTAGTATCTAATATACATTCGGCATAAATAAATTTCTATCAGCTACATCCTCACAACAGAGGCACGGTCTCGGATGTAGTCAAAGAAAAGATATTTATAAACCGTATTGACAAGACGGACCAAGAAACAAGTATTCCAAATACTAGTTACTTTAAAACCTTATTAAGCGGGGATATTCCATTAAGTGTCATACACCCTAAATCTAATCAAATTAGATTATAACATGCATGTATAAAGTCAAGAAAACATGATTAAACATTGAATAAAATAAGCTAATCATTTATGGAGGCCTAGAATCAGACTCGCTCTGATACCATTTTGTAGGGGTTTTTAGGGGGAATATCCGGTCGGGTAACGCAGCGGAAGCGGTGGAAAATCGATTTCCGATTTCAAAATTTTTTATCGGATTAATTAAATAAATATATTTATTTAATTATCCAATAATCAAATTATGAAAATAAATTCAATAAATCATATTTAGTGAATTTACCGAATTGCCCTTACACTTGGTATTTTGTCCATTTTAGTCCGAAATTGATCAAATCAATTTGAATGATTCTAAATCATTTCTAAGATGAACTTAGCATGTTCAAAACATTAAAACACCAAAAGCACAAAAAAATCCCAATTTCTACTCTGGTCGAATGACCTCCTTAAGTGTGCATTTTGTCCATTTGGTCATTTCATGTCTCAAAACACATCAAGATGCAATCCAATCAACATGAAACTTTATATGCATCATATACACATCCAAATACACAACATATATGAAAAAGCCCAAATTTGGAATTGGTCATGAACCCTAATTTTTCAATTTCATCAATTGGACAAATTAGACCAAATTGGTTAAATCCAACACTTCAATCATCTTTCTTTCATCCAATCAAAGTCTCAACACAATGAACACAAATCAAGATCAAATCTAGGTCATCTAAGAGTGGGTCAACAACTCTAGATTAGCAACAAGGTTTCCAAAAACCATAAAAGAAAGCTTATAACTACAATAGTCACAATCTTCCTCATCATACATGCTCAACACTTCCATCAAAAACTCCATCAACAAAAACACAAAGAATAAAGAAAGAAATAACCTAAGAACATCATATGTTAAAGCCTAGATCCTAAGGAACATTTTCCTCTCTAATAGTAAGTTGGAAAAACTTACTAAAATCCAAGCTTTCTTTGGTTTCTTCTTTCTTTCTCACAAGCTTTCTTTGGTTTCCATTAATGGAGTTTTCTTTTAAAGTGTATTAGGTTAAGAATGAAATGAATGAAAACAATATATACTTGCACAAACAATGCCTTGGCCGAAATTCACCTAGACTTGTACAAGTTTATAAATTTCATTTCCATTTCATTTTCATTTGATCAACTTTAATAAATATCTAAAACCTTTTAAAGATATTAATATAAAGTCAACAAATGCAACTAAGAAAATATATCTCTTATATATTTTCAAGGTCATGGCCGAATTTAATCAAAAATAAAGGAGAAAGATATTTTAATTTTCAAACAATTTTGAACAAATATCTTAAGAAGTCAAAATCAATTTGACATTTAACAATTAAATAATTAAATAATTAATTAAATACAAATATATCAAATATATGTATTATATTTACTTAAATATCTCAAATACATATATTAATGATATATGTCAAATACCTTTATTTGACTATTTATTAATGTGTATTTAATAATATCATATATTAAATACAAATACACATTAATTAGGAAATGACGGTTCGGCCCGTTCGCATGTATTCTTCGTTTAACGATTAAACGATTTATAAATAATCATCATTATTCATAAATGTTGCTCTAGTGCTCTACGAGTATGTTTCATTATTGAGACTCTCTAGATTAAGGTATATCCGTCACGAAATCCAATTTCATGTGCATAATCTATCCACCCGTAGATTATGACGATCACGGATAAACTAGCTGAATCATACAGGTCGAGGTCATTGCATACGTATAATCCCTCTGTCACAGGTATCCAGATAATCCCAGAGATATAGATGTGAACGTAAAATCTCTATAGGTATTATCTCGTCGACGTATCTATTAGTAATCTCTAAATAACACTCGGAACTTACTTCCGATGTATACTGTGGCCACAGATTTAACAGACTGCTAAATATATATGGACTACCTATGCTCTGTACACAGAACTGACGGATCATATCTTGACACTCATAGGATATCCTGAGGATCGATCCACACCCAAAGAACAGGCGGAGGTCTGATCTAAATAGATCGGTGACGTGACTGCCATCTAAGTGTGGAGGATGTCTCATACATCCACAGTGGTGTCTCAAGTCGAAGGACCACTATGCTACTCAACCCGAGAAGATTCTTATTGACGTTGGTGTACCATCCATTAAGAATCTTCGGTGAGCCGTTCAGTGTTTATCCACTATAAACACCTACACGTCTATACGAGTCTCCATAGACTCATGGTTCATTGGGATAAACCATCGGACCAAGTCTCGATATACGACATGTACTGGTCTCAACGGATTTGACTAACCGACCCGTGTTAGCAAATCTTGACCATGAACTATGTTGATAATATACATATAGCAGTGACACTTCCCAATGTCAATTACAAACTAACTTTGTAACTGTGTACTGCATTATATATTATCGGGCCTTTGTCTAATATATACATATCACTAAACCACATTTAGTTTCAATCTAATCGTAATCAGATTGAATACGTATATAAAAATAAGAGGTGCAACCATAAATAAGTAATATTATGGAATAAGGGGATGTTCGTATTCATGAATCAGACATAAATACGGTCCGGATTGGCGCTCTGAGCACCAACCCCAACAGCAACAAATATTTTTAATGGTGTTTATTGTCAAACAATAAATTTATTTCTTGTTGAATGTTTGGATATTGTTAGTATTCTATATGAGCATGATGAAAGTTCAAATTTTTAATGATATTATTTTATTTTGTGATATTACTGTAATGAAAAGGAAATAATTGACTTATTTTAAAGACATTCCATTATTTGTCTTATTATTATAATTTTTATTCTTAGATTTAAATTTAGAAGGTTTGAATGACGACTTACAAACTTACTATGAATTTTTAGGAATAAATGATTAAATTAATGTTAGAAAAATAATAGATGAAGTAAAAAATGATTTAATAGAATTATTTAATGATTATGTCACTAGATACAACTTGCACTAAGTAGCTCAATCTAGTAGCCAACCTGTACCAGATTCAAGCCTTAGCATATGTGATCGTTGGGTACTATAACAAAATAATAGAAAGAAATCACGATTAACAACCCGTAATATTAGAAAATTATTTCAATAAATATCGAGTTTCCTGCTGAAATTATTGTCGGTATATTTTTTAAGTTCTTGACTGGTGGAATCGACATCAAAATGTGTATCTCGTTTTATCGATTATTGCTAAAGAGGTTCCGACATCACCTATTTTTACTGTTACGGTTGAACAAGCCTTCAACTTAAGAGGCAATATTTTGAAAGAGAGACGATTTTCAATACATCCAAGCACCTTAGAAGCGACCACATGTGTCGATGATTGGACCAGAGCTGATATAAGGCAACAAGAAAATACCCTCGATGATGTTGAAGACTTGTTCGATAATGTATCTGCAGGCGGAATAAGAGCTGAAGGATCAACAACATGAACAAATAACAATGATGAGTAAATAATTGTAATGAGATTAACTATCTAAAAAATATAATGGAACTACGTGAGTTTTGATTCCTCTCACCCCAAGAAGATACATAGATAACTTAAGTTTTTAAAAATTTAAGTTCAAGCTCTTTTATTTTTAATTTACGTTTTTCATTTAATGTAATAAATTTTCATTATTTGTATTTGGTAATATTAATAATATCCCATTTTTATTTTTTTAAAAATATTTTTTATTTTTAAAATCAATTAAAAAAAGATCCAGAATCGGAACTGTAACCGTTCGATCAGATTTTGATTCCCGGTTCCACAATCTTATGGAATCGGGAATCGTTCGATTCGGTTCCTGTTTGGAACTGAACTGAACCGGTGGCCGGGTCTAAGTATCTACACTCATTTATTGAAAAAAAATATATTAATTAGTAATTTTTCAATGTGAGATTCATTAACTTGCTTGTTTGACATTGTAATTAAAAAAGTGCGGTGAATAAATAAAAAGTGTGATGAATAAATGGTGATTCATAAATGATGATAATTTTATTTTCTATTAAAAATAATTATGGTGTGTGTGTTTTTAAAAATATTTTGATAGTGAATATAGCTAAAAATTTTAATTTTTACAAAAAATAATTTTTTAATGTAGTTTTAAAATAAAATTTTATCATCTCATCACAAATTAAATCACAATATCAAACATGGTTTTAATAAGATAAAGATCAAATTAAAAGATAAATAACATTGCATTGAAATCTATATTTTTTTCCTTAAATTTTTAATTTGGTATTTAACTTATTAAGTTAATGGATCATTCGTTGAAAAATTTAAATATATATGGCAATTTACAGGGCCGAGCTTTTTAGAAGAATGTTTTTTTTTTAAACAACTAAATTTTAAAATATTTCAACACTTCTAAAATAGAAAAAAAAATAACAATTTAAATGTTTTTAATGGTGTTTTGGATTGAGTTTTAAAATTTTTATTATATGTATTTAATTAAAAAAAGGCAATCCTTGAAAAGAGTGGTTGATCAAATTGCATTAACACACATATATATAATCTTTTTGAAGAATCAAATTGCATTAACACACACATATACAATCTTTTTGAAGATTTGTCATGTTAGTAAATTTGAACAAGTGAAAAAATCTAAACAAGTAAAATAAACATGTTAGTGTTGAGGTGTGTGTTTAATTTTTTATAATCTTATGTTATGCGTTGTAACACTGAATTTCACCTTCGGTTTACAATCGAGAATTTGTATGTTGGGAGCTCTCACGATCCCGCAAAATAAAGGTAGAGTAAGCACATAGTATCTACCCACCAGTGTGGTGGATGCCGTAGGCACTCCGATCTCAAATCAGTAATGCCGAGCGGAAAGAGAGAGAAGAGCAAGGTTTAGGATTATATTGATCTTCGTAGATTGCCGTGAGGGTGGTAGGCTGGTGTTTATGGGGTATTGTATACTTCGAGAACTCGAGTGTGAGTGCCAAAGATTGTGTGTTTCAACCCTTTGGACCCCCTCTCTTTTTTATAGGTCATGAGGTAGCCTTCAAGTCGGATTCGAATTCCATTGGAAGAGTCATGTCCCAAGCCTATTTAGGAAATGATAGTTGAATTAGGGTTGAATCAGAAGTGCCTAGATATCCAAGATTGGATATAATCCTTATGATATTTGGATTATACCACCATATTTGTAGGTGTGAAGTCTTGATCTAAATATTTAGTTTCCTTATTAATGATGACCTAGTGTGTAGATTGGGGCGATAATGTCGAATAAGACACCGATTCATAATTGAGATTTATTGAAACCCTTATGAGTCATATGGGCTCTTGGAAGCTTTTAGCCCGTTTGAGCCTTTATCATTTGGGCTTATGGGTTTGGGCCCTTGCAGAGGAATCATGTGCGTAGATTGAGGGTTGTTGGTAGCATTGTGCTAATTGGGCCATGTTTTGGGCAACCCATGATACTGCTCTGGGCCAGGTGAAGGACACAAAGCTCTTTCTCGATACAAATCTCGTGCGAGGGCCTGAGATACAATGACCTTTGGATCCCTTACCTAAATTTGGCCTTTACACATGTGGATTAATAATAATGAACAGTTAAGCTTCGATTATATATAAATTCTTATTTAATAATTACTAATCACAATTTATAAAAAAAATTAAATATAAATCTCAAATCAACACTGAATCCAAATCCATTTCAAGATCGGAGTGCATAAACAATAAGATGCATTACTATATGTCGAATATCCTTGCCAATCTCGAGCAAGCTTGGGACAAGCAAAATAATTATTGTCAGAAATGATGAGTCTGAAGTCACAACATAGATGAATGTTGTGATCTATTTGTCTTACATTAGCTACATATGAGATTAAGAAGTGGTTATTAATTAATAAGGGCGACTTTGAGTTATCAGAGATCCTAGATAAATTTTTAAAGCACATGGCCCACTATCAATAAAAAATTTATTTTTTGGTTTCTTTATTATAATATATATTAACTTTTCTTAAATTTTGGATTCCTAATTTTGGCTCAAACTTAAAGACCCCAACCGATCATCTGTCTAGCCTATCTCCAGGGCCACCTCTATTTATTAATCTTGAGGATACTTCTTACCCATTAGATTCTTAACAGTGAGACTGAGCTCCTCTAAGGAGGATATGTGTAATATTTTACTTATTATCCCACCTGTTCAATACTTAATTGACCAATTCTGAGTCAACAATTACCATGGTGATGAAACAACATTGAGAGAGATGGAATTAAAAAAGTTGAGAAAGTATGAACAACACCAAACATAAAATATTTTACATAGAAAGAAAGAAAAAAGAAAAAAGAAACACATTAACAAGATGAATTAACCAAAATTCTGCTGCCAAGACCAAAGGCTAGTTGCTTCAGGAAATAGTTGATCTGACTCTGATGATTGTGCTTGCTCCTGCTGACCATTATCACCAATGTAATAATCTGTGCACATAATTTGCTCAATCTGATCATGCAGTTGTTGTTGTTCAGCAACATAATGATTATCTAATTCTTGCATGGCCATTGCCATTGAAGTGCTGCTGCAAGCTTCAAAATCATTGTTCCTTAATTTGTAGCCATTTCTTATATCTTCCAACTCTTCATGTACACTTGGCTTTCCTTTGTATTTGATCTTACAAAGTCTCCACTCCTGGAAAAGTATTAACATGTCTGCAATTAATGAACTAATAGCATACATGTAACAAAATGACGCTCGTGTCTAGCGTCATTTTGGAGAAGTGTTAACTTACTATCCACTTGATCACAGGTTCGGGAGCTCTTATACTCTTACATATATGCAACAAAATCACCACCTTTTATAGCTTTCCACTATCTTAATGCAACCATAAGATAAAAGTTATCTAAACAAAATGACGCTCGTGTCTAGCGTCATTTTGGAGAAGTGTTAACTTACTATCTACTTAATCATAGGTTCGAACTCTAGAAATAAGGCGGCATACATCATGACCTTCCCTAAACTCTACTTATAGCGGGAGTTCTTGTACTATTACATGCAACAAATCACCATCTTTCATAGATTTCCCTTGTTTTATGAAACCATAAGATAAAAGTTATCTAAACAATTTTTTTATTTTTTAAATTTTAAAAATGTTAAAACAGCAACAGAAAAAAATAGACTTGAGAACTCTTTAACCATTATATCTTTGCTGTTAATCTAACTAGATGTGTTCGTCAAAAGGTATATATGAATGATTTTATACGTTAAAAACTCACATTAAAGTTCTAATATTAATTAAAAAATAAAATATGAAAAAAAAAAAAAAACAGAAACTATAATAAAACAAACCGTTGTAGGGGATTGAAGAGTATATTCATGCATAATCCAATTAGTCTTGATGGCATTGCTGCGGTTTCTTGTAGTATCCTTGAACCTGTGAAATGTTAAAGGCCTTTTGTAGCCAATGGCTTCACATCCATTATTAGCATAAATTTTCTTGACATGGCTTGTAGCTTTCCACCATCCTTGACCTGAAACTTCTCTTGAATCATTCTCCCTCATGCAGTAGCAGTATCTCTCATTGTCAGATAAAGCTGAGGTTTGATCCCCTTTACAAACATAATTTAGAACTAGCATTAGATTAGTCGAGAAGAAGCTGAAACTTTAATTCGGTGGGGTAAAATTTGATTTTTACAAAAAAAAAAAAAAAAAATGATAAATACTCATCTTTTTAGTGGGAGACAGATCAAAATTATCTTATTAACAAATCGAACTTTTTATTAATTTATAAAAAATATTTTAATAAAATTTCGGATGAGTCACTTCCACTACTTTATATGTGGCTTCACCACTTATTAGAGTGAGTTATAAAAAAAAAATTAGAGAGAGAATGTTTACAAGTTGCAGTGAACTAAAAATTTGAAACTTTATTTAGACTCAGGTAGAAGAATTTAGAATTAATATTGAGTAGATAATCCTGATAGTTGATCTCAATATTGAATCATGATTTTAATTAATTATTAAAATCTATTTATAGTTTATTATCTAAAATTTTGACTTCGCTATATCATTAGGATCTATACATAGTTTATTATATATATTTCTTGGAGGGAATGCATGCAGATTATAAACATTTTATATATTCTCATCTTAATAAATTTTTCTGAGAAAATTATGAATGGAACTATACGACCATTCGATAACATAAAATGTCATGCTTTATAATAATTTTTAATTCAATGATAAATAAATATGTGTAAACACATCATATCATGTGATTAAATGGCCGTTCATTGATATTATGGAGACGATCTAAAAGAAGGTTTTTAATTATTTCCGTATCAAAACGACGTCGTTTTAATAATGATTTTATCCTCGTTTAATCTTTATATCATTGCACTTACTAAACGATATGAAACTAAAGAAAGGGAGAAGAAGGGATTAAAGAAGAATGAACACACACATTGAAGATGTTGAGGATCATGCTCATAAACATTTCTTTCAACAATGAAACTGAAATGGAGAGGCATTTGTTGGCCTGATACTTTCTCTTCTAGTAATTGAATGAGCTCCTCATCAGTGGGATTGAACCTGAATCCTGTAGGCACCATCAACATCTTCAAAATATCAAAGACAGCAAATTAATTGATTATGCTTCTAGCTATCTAGCTAGATATTATATAAGAATAGCCATAATGAAAGTTCAAATAAAAATAGATACTATTTATTATTTTAGTTTCTTGGTACTTTTGCAGCCATGCATATTATCATTATCAGCACGGGGCACAGATCTCGGGGATTAGTCGAGGTGCGCGTAAATTGGCCCGGACACCCCGGTTATCCAAAAAAAATATTATCATTATCATATACACACACTATATATAATTGGTGCATGCATGGTTCCTCCAATTTTTTTCCTAGTTAAAGTATATATTATAAGGGTAAATTTAGTAGCACGGTCAAAATATTGATTCAGTATAGGTAAAATTTATTTTTCATATGATATTCTTTAATTTACCGATTGATAAATTAAAATTATCTCATTAAAAAATTATATTTTTTATTAATTAATAAAAAATATTTTAAGAAATTTTTGGATTGAGCGGGAGCGACTGCCCTTATATTCATTAATTACTAATACACAACATAGATTTGGTGGTATATTTTTGTTTCGTTGTTTCCGACATAAGTCAAATGTGTATCTGAAATTGATTCTAATAATGAATAGATATCAAAATTAAATCTAAGTGATTTAATTTTTAGTCGCAAAATTAAGTCAAAATAAGAATCCAAGAGCAGGTTTGTTCATATCAAATAATCATCAATATTGGGAACATGGTGGGGTCCCTGTTTGGGTACAATTCATAATTCTATGTCGAGGCTTGCATGCTTCTCGAGGGAAAACGTCATTAATATTAATTTTATTTCAAAAGTACTTATAATAATTGATTACTCAATTGAATATATATATATATATATATATGAAGCTATTTTCATTTCCATGAATGAATCATGACTTATCAATATTATTTTGATTAATTTTGTTTATTTTAGAATTTTGGTCTCAAATGATGTGTACATTACAAGAAAATCCGAGATTAACGATCAAATATTCGGTCGGAATTCTGAAAAATTCAATCGTTAATTACGATTATCGATCGAAAATCGATCGAAGACATTCAGCTAGTATTTGACTCGTCGGTGATTAATTACTAATCGAAATAGCGTCGGTAGTAACTTACCGACCGACTATATTTCGATTGGTAAAATTACCGACCGAATGAATGCATAAATTAATAACTAGATTTTACTGAAACTATACCGATCAAATTATAATTCGGTCAGTAAATTATACCGATCGAATTTCATTCGGTCAGTAAACCGAACAAATTATGGGACCTACCATGGCCCCCATAAGATCGACCATGGGTGGACTCCACACCCGGACCTTAGAACCACTCAAGAGCGGGCCCAGACTAAATCCACACAATTCTACAAAATTGAAGTAATTTGTGCCTTGAACATGTTTAACATAGTTGCCATTAGACTATGACATGTTTCTTATTATAATATGTAAAGAATATATATATATATATATTTTAATTTTACCGACCGACTTTTATTTGGTCGGTAAAATGATTTTTTTTTATAATTAATATTCTTTTAGTGACCGAATGAATATTCGGTCGCTATTTATTATTATTATTTACCGATCGAAATTTCAATTGGTAATTGTTGGCGATATAAATTGGTGTCAAATTAATGTTCCGCGTCATATTACCGACCGATTATAGATTGAAAATTTGGTCGGTAATATTTCGATCGGTAATAAGTCAGAAATTATTTTTATCATTTTCGGTCGATAAATATCAAAAAATTACCAACCGAAATAATCGGTGGATAATTTCATATTTTCTTATAGCGGTAGCATAATATTACAAATATCAACTCTAAAAAAAAAATATTGGCTTTCAAAACCTATAAAAACATACTCAGATCCTTGACTTAAAAAAATGAGGCGAGGAGTAGCTTAAAAGGAGTGGTTTTATAACTACTACATCATTTTTGTTGTGAAATTATACTAATTATAAAAGCTTAGAGAGATTAAGAAAGAGGGAGACTCAATAGTGTACGCAGCTCCGCGGTTTGAATTTGAGATTTTATCTTCAACGTTCTAGATTCAAGTTCTGTGTAGTATCCTTGTAAGAGCCCGAGACAGTACCAGTTTACCCACGTATCTATACCGAAGTCCAATGATCTCGACGTGTGGTTTCCAAAATAATAATAATAATAATAAGAAACATCAAGAGTGGGCTGCCCATACTCAAATTCGATACCAATATCATAATTTATCATATATATATATATATAATATAATAATATATTTAACCTAAAATCTTAGCCGCATGTAAAATAAAATCATGCCTCCGGCCTTAGTCTATTGTATGGCTGTAAGTTTTATTACTATAGGAAATTAGGGTTCACTTGTTGAAATATAAAATACTAACCCTAATTTTGATCAATTTCGCTATATACGCAGGCCTACAACTAGAGGTGGCAAAACGAATCAACAAATCGAATTTGTATCGAATCATAAACGAATCGAATCAAAATGTGATGGATTCGTATTCGATTCGTTTATTAAACGAATCCTAATATCAGGATTCGTATTAAACGAATCGAATACGAATATTCGTTTAGCCAATGATATAATTTAATAAAATAATTTACCACACTTGATTTACATTAATTCTTCATAAATAAATATATATAAATATATAATTAATATATTTACTAAAAATACATCACCAAATATCGAAAATATTAATTTTTCTATGATAATTAGTTATAATTTCTCGAATCTTAATCGAAAATTAACAAGAACTAGTAAATAAAAATAATAAAATGAATCATAAACGAATCAATAAACTTAAATTCGTATTCGATTCGTTTAATAAACGAATCGAATCGAATTGACCCATTTATTAAACGAATTCATTTTTTCAAACCCGTATTCGCTTTAAAGCGAATCGAATCGAACGAATAAACGAATCATGACCCAAATTGCCACCCCTACCTACAACCCCATGTAGCCAATATATATTATTAAATAGGCAAAAATGTAAAACTGACCCTCTAACTGTCACAGTTTGTCATTTCAGTTCTATAACTTTCAGTTTTGTCAATTCAATCCTCTAACTTTCAATTTTTGTCAATTCAAGGCTCCGTTACAAATTCACCGTTACTGCTGCCAAAACGACTTTTTTTTTTAAAATTTTTCTTTAATTCCGAAAAAAAAAATAAAATAAACAAAAACGGCGTCGTTTTGGCAGCAGTAACGGCGAATTTGTAACGGAGCCTTGAATTGACAAAAATTGAAATTTAGACGACTGAATTGACAAAACTGAAAGTTAGAGGATTGAAATGACAAAATGTGAAAATTAGAGGGTCAGTTTTACATTTTTGCCTATTAAATATGAGCCACTTTCTAATTATGATTTCCTTCAAATCGTCAGCTTTCAATATTAATGAATAAGGAGTAACAAAAGGGATCGAATCAACATTTTTTTTTTTAATTATATAAAACTTTAACAGGAAATGTATGAGTTACAAAATTAATATTAATAAATTATGTATTTGGTGAATGTGAGTTAAAATTTTATAAATTTATAAAATTTTCAGGTACAAAATAACGTATTAAATTGTGAATTTAAAGTTGGACTTTATTGTATAGTTCTAAAATTATTTATATTATGAATAGTGATAAAATTATAAATTTTTTGTGAAAATTTATTTTTTGTATAAACTCATATCATATAACTGTATTGATTAAAATAAAATGTTTTAATTTTTTATTATTACTCGGAAATTGAAAAATAATAAATGGGTATAAGAAATATGGGAATATAACATTTTATTATTGTATCATTGCAAAACTTTAGATTTTACTATTATATTTTTTACAAAACTTTACATGTTACTATATTTCATGGTAGAGATTTCACATTATAAAGATATTATAGTAAAATATTATATCCCAATCATTATAATATTCATTTATTATTTCCTAATTTATGAAGTAGTGAAATGATATTAATCCTAAAATAAATTAATCACGTGGGTCATGTTTTTAGAGATGGAAATTTTCCATGTCCTGTCTCGTCCCAATGGGATCTCATTCCGTTTGGGACGGGATTTTGGATAATTTTTTTGTCTCGTTTTAAAAACAGGACGAGATAAAAATTTTATCCCAAAAACTCAAGCGGGACGAGATAGGATAACGGGATGGGATGAGATTTAACATGATGGTGGGTGGGATTTAATGGGATGGGACTGGATTTAATGGGATGCGAGACAAGACCAGAAAGATTTTTTGTCCCAAAAATATAACTGGATGTGACCAAGATGATTTTTTGTCCCGATTTCATAAATGGGATGGGATCCATCTCGTCCTGACCCATTGCCAACCCTATATATTTTTATCTGAACAAAGAAGGTTTGTAAATTTATACAATATTTATGGCTCTATCATTATTAGGGAAAAATAATAAAAATGCATGATGTTTGGTGAAATTAAGCGAAATTCTCATTATGTTTTAAAATTAAGTGAAATCTCCCTCATATTTTTTAAAACTAAGTGAAACTCACTAAATGGGATTCCACAATAAATATTTTGGTTCTTAATGTAAAACATGAGGTAGGGATAGCAATCAAGACATCTCATCCCGAACCGATCTCAATTCGTTCTATCCTAATTATGATTAGGGACGGAGAAATTATCTTGAATCAAGATCGATTTTTTGAATCAAGATGAAAAATCATCAGGAAATCTGAATTCCAATTGGGATTGTGGATTTCTTAGGATAATATTTGGGATTTTTAAAGATGAGAGAGTTTTACTTAGTTTCACTGAACATCAGTGGGTTCCGCTCATTTTCGCATCATAATTAATATAAACTTGTACCAAAGATGTATAATTAGGATATGCAATTGGTAAGGCTCGGGATAAAATTTACCAATCTTGATCCCGACTCAATTATATAATCGGGATGAAAAATTATCTTAAATCTCTATTAGATTTTTTAATTGAGATGAAGAACCGTCCCAAATTGGGATTTGAGATTTTTTAAGCAATAAGTCAGAACGCAACATAAATTTGGGATGAAAAATTATTATAAATCCCGTCCTGATTTTTTAATCGGGACAAAAAAAATTATAATCCTTTCCAGAATTTTTTTGGGACAAAAAAATCTCAAATATTGTACCGAACGGTACAAATCCCAAATTTTGATGTGATTCGAGATTTTTTTGTCAAAGATATGTATAATATGTGACACGCTCAAAAAGTGATTTTTTACTCCCAAGTATAAGATTGTCGAAGTAATAAAATAATCCGGTAAGACCGGAGTCGATCCATAGGGAAATATTTTAATATGATAAAATAATAATTTGAGTGAAAAGAAAAGCATTGAATTTTTTGAAGTGATGAGAAATTTTTAAATTGAATTGCAATAATAAAATAAAATACTGGGGATATGAGATCCACTTTTAATATTTCAAATTTAGAAATCTCACTTTTTATAATATATAAATTATCATTATTACCCAATTAATCTATTTCAGGAATTAATTATGTCAAAATAAATAAAACCAGCTAACGACAGTGATAATTTTATCTATAACAAGTCCAGTAAGGTATTTAATTATGCCAAATAAATAAAACCAGTCATATAGACGGTGACAAAGTTTGTCAATAATTAATCCGGAATTAAATTAAATATTAATCATTGGATTATAATTTATATATTATAATATAAGTGAGATTAATCTATATTTTCATGTTAAAAACTTCACCATTTTCCCCAGCAAAAAGAAATTAGCTACTCATAATTTGAATAAAAACACATATAATTTATTATTAAAAGAAAAAGAAATTACAAGAAAGCTTTAAAATAAAACACACAAGACACTCTATCCCAAAATCTTATTAGAGACTTGAGAGAAAGCATCAGAAAAATGAGCTAAGCATCCTCTAATTTATAGAGGTTGCCTGCGTCTTCATTTGCAATTGAAAATTGCAATTGCAAATCACTCCACCAAACATGGACCATTGAGTGAATTGTAACGAGCTACTGTAAGACCCGAGGTGTTGTAAACTCTTTGCAAGTTCATTACCCCACTTGTAGCTCAAGTCGGTTTTGAATCCGAGTAGTAATAAAACACACCCTCTTTCTCTCATGCATGTAGGTTGGAGTTAGGGGTAATCAGAGGTCGGATCAGGTTTTTTTTTTTAAAATTTTGTGAGACTAGATTGAGTCGGGTCACGCGGAGGTCGGGTCGCGGGTCGGGTCACGCCGAGGTGAAACCTGATCGGGTGCAGGTCGGGTCGGTCAAAAATAAATATTTTTAAATGAATTAATTATTTTGAAATATTAATATTAGTTATTTTATGTCATGAAAATTATCATAGAGATAGAGTTTCAATACAAAAAAAATAATAAACAAATGAAATAATAGTAAAAACTTTAAAAAAAAAAAAATTTTTAGAAAAATTATAAAACTTTTTAAAAAATAATAAAAATATTATAGGGTTGAGTTTTAGTATCAAACCCGTTGCCCAACCCGAAAGGGTGAAATTTTTTTATATTTTTTAAACTCGTGCGGGTCGGGTCGGGTCGGGTCGTGGGTTGACCCGACCCTATGGACACCTCTAGTTGGAGTCACTCTCTGCCGAACCACGTAAATCCTTACCTATGGTTGAATTTATATTTGATTCTTTATTAACCAAACAAATTCATCGTTGAGTAAGGTTTATTTGAGGGATTAAATTGTCATATTATCCTTTCAACAACAAAAAAAAACGTCGCAAGTATGAAAAGTTTTATTGTTCTATTATTCTAAGTATACAAGAATAAGGATCAAGATATCTAATGTGAAAATGATGGAGATCCTTAAAGATTTAAAGTACATCATAAAATGAGTTTGGATTTGCAATCTTCATTTGGTCCCATTTGTATATTTATTGTTTAGGTAGTTGGGTGAACAAAAGGAAACGAGTTTTTCTCAAACAAATAGGAAAGAAAGATTTGGTGTATCAAATCGGAATAGGGATGAACAAGAGTTGACTTGATTTTTTGGGATTCGAGAATAATTTATAAAATGAGGTTGGATAAAAATTATATTATATTTTAAAAAATTGAAATTGTCATATATTTAAGTTAAATTTTAAGGTCTAACCAGATGTCTGTATTGTGATAATCGTCCAATTTAACTAATCAGAATATTGTTTGTTTAAGCGGTCAAGGGTGACCCAATTCCAAAACATTAATCCGTCATAAATTTATTCTTAATATGAGCCTAAATCCAAAAAAAAAAAAAAAAAAAAAAAAACTTATACTAATTGAGTGACTTAATAATTTTATAAAAATATAATGATTTCTTCCAAATAATATAAAATATTGTGTGTGGATCGTCACATATTCCTTTTCTTTGAAAGACTTTTATGAATCCTGTCTTCAAGTTGATGAAACACATTCATTATTGACAGAAGTTGTAAGGAAGATGACATAAAATGAAAATAATAAATTCGGTTTGATATATATATATATATTAATAATATTTGTGTACTCTCTCTTCTATAATTGTCAAACATATAGATATGAATGATTAGATATCAAAATTTTACTGATAATTTACCTAGATTATTTGTATGTACCAAATTCATGTGAATAATGTTATATTTCCTAAATAATATAGAGGATTTTGATCCCAAATGATGTGGATAACTGCTACATTTTTAAAAAAAAAAATATTTGCTACATTTTATTTTTGGAAATCTTATCGTCAAATCACCCGACTGTGGTTTAAGCAGAATAGATAAAACCATCGACTGTCTCAAATTTGTATAATAAATACACCTCTAGATTTAAACATATGACTTGAGCAACCAAATCCTCAAATTTATGTCACCAAACCACACCCGTGTGAATAATTATTTACTACATAATAAAAAATATTACGTCATAAAGTCAAATATAAAGTACATGCATTTATTTTGCCACTCAACTACCTCATTGGAAGCTAGATTGTGATACTACCTACAATAGTTTAAATAAATAAATAAATATAATCATTTGGAATAGCAAAATGTTAGAATCAACCTCTCTTAATTTTGAATATTTGTGACACAAAATTCGTGAATTATAATATTAATTCATCTTAGTTATATTAATATTGTTTAACATTAAATTTTTTTTTATCGGAATTCTTAATAGGTCTGAATTTGACTGAAGTCTGAATAGATCTGAATGCAGATGTCTGAATAATATATATTTGTTTTTTTAAAATATCTGAATATAAATATTATAGTAATTTGATATTTATATCCTTATAATTATTATGTACCAATATTTTAAATTTAAAAGTTATATATATGAAAATTACAATTAAATCAAACATGTAATCAAGCAATCTGACATTAATATAACATATTTAAAAAATTTATTACATTATTTCAAATGACCAAAATAAATTAAAAAAATTGAAAATTATTGTAATAATTAAAATAATTAAAAGATAAAAATCAATTACATTCTCAAATAGAGTTGATTTGCAATTTGATATCGTAACTATTACATGAAGACTTGATCTGATGGTCAAAAAAAACTGCTTGTATTTATTATTTGATTCATATTTCCAATATTATTTTCCAACTGAACTTTTTCATTATCATATTTTGAAAATAATACATCGATAATTAATAATTTTCGAAGAAAATCATGTATCACAATACATATGAAATATATTTTTATTTAAGCATCAAATGGATATTCGATTTTTAAATTAAAATGAAGGATTTCTTGTGAACTAACGAATAATATTTCCCCTACCTATATACGTTTTTTCTTGGACAAGATCTATCCGATAGTAGAGAGATCCATTAATGAACATCCATGAATAATAAATTAATAATATCCTATTAAACTATCTAAATATATAAATATTACCATACAAGTTATTAAGCATATAAAAAATTTCCCAAAATTTAGAAATATTTAGAAGGAACACATAAAAATAAAAACAACAATAAATCAAAAATTGAAAAGTGTCGAAAAAATATCTTTGACAATGGTGATTCAATTGTTGTTATGTCCTTCACCATTCAAAGAAAATGAAATTGTAAGGGGAAAAAAATATAAAACAAATAAAATACTAGGTTTTTTTAATGAAAAATATTATATTGCTAATATTTAACTTTTTTAAGACCTTTTTCTAAAAATTCATTTTTTTAATTAAATGATAAACATATGAAATTAAGAGATAAATTAAGAAAAAACAAACAGATTAAATACCAAAATATCTAAAAATAAATAAAATTAATACTTTATGAAAACAAATAGGCCCTGAATTTGTCTTTATTATTGTATTATCCATACTATGTGTTTAAATAAGACAGAAACAAACTCTGGTCCTTTCTAAAAAAAATATTGAAAAACGTAAACATGATGTTTTAACAAATAAATTAAGTAGTTTTAATTTACAGAGATTTCGGATAATTAATTTATATGTGCAAAAAATTATATTTATTTTTTTTTAACACCATGAATGAAATGAGTTATTAAAAATTTAATAGGGTCCTCCTGTAAAAATATATATCAATATTTCCTTTTGTTCTATGACTTTTTTGTTTGTTTGAATATTTCATTATATGATTCTTAAATATAAGATAATTTTTTTTTCTTATAGGATATCCAATGTGAAGAAGATGGAGATGCTTTGAAATTTGGGACAAGTCAATAGATTTTAATCAAAATGGAAATTGAGATAAAATAAGAGTAAATAATGTTATCATATATCAAGAAAAATAGAGAAAGATCTAAGACGATATTGAAAAAAATAATGATTCATAATAAAATTTAATATCGTCAAATTATCCTTGTATCCGATCCCACATAACTAAAACAAAAAAAATAAAAGATTTTGTTTGGTATATCCTTATTTTATTCTATGATATCCAATATGAAAATGATGGATATCCATGGAGATTTGGAGCAAATCAATAGATTCTATTCAAAAGCAAAGATCAAAGATACCATCAATGACTATTAATTTACAGTTGTCTTAAAGAATTTTTTTGGATTTGAAATCTTCATTTGGTCCCATTTGAAAATAAAAATTGTATTGGTTGATTTTGTAAATTGTTTAGGTCAATGGAATTTTCCAGAAGAAAAGAGCTTTCAAAATCAATTTGGAAAGATTTGGTGTATCAAATTATGAAGAACCATGAAACAAATCTGCCAGTACTGTCTCGAGTTCATGAAACATATTCATTGAACTTGACAACTTCGAAGTGACATAAACTGATCATATTCATCTAAAACATGCTCAGGGTGGTTTTAGAGATAATGTATTTTTTCTTTTTTTAATCCGCAGGAATCATATATTTTAAAAATTCATCCGGGATCGTAAAATTTTGGACCGTCCCCGGATATATTTTATGAGTCGGGCACCTCTTCGCTTCATTTTTAAGGTTTATGATTCGAGAGATCTAGTCTCTCCGTGATTGTGAAAATATTCATTACATCGAGTTTCTTTAGTTTTGAAATTTCGAGTTGGACTTCAATTTAAATAGGTTGAGATAGTTCTCAGCAAGTTTAAACTGCATTTCAAGTCTCCCGATATACATATCATGATGTATTTATCAGTATTTGTATTATACTCTCTAATTTAATATATTTTTTTTAAAAAAAAAAACATATTTTTGAGTTGAATATAAATAATGTTGGTATAATGGTATTGGTCCTTAAATAAATATTCCAATTTGTTAAAACATTTTAAATTGGTTAAGCGTGTTATTTGTGTCAAAATACGAAAACAAGATAAATAATGTTGTTATTGGTCCCCAAAAATATCCACAATTTTATTAGGGAGAATGTTCTAACTCATCATTATTATTATTTTTATAATTATTTATTAGGTCATTATTTTATTATTATTATTATTATTATTTGCATAATTATACATTAGTTCTCTATTTAGTATTGGTAGAAAATCACAAAACTCGATCGGAATTTGAAATTTGGTATCGAACGACACGATATTCGGGATTAAAATCGACCCGAATAAGTAGTTCAGTCGTGATTTGAGATGATTTTTTATTCCAATTCAAAAAATCAATTGAGACTTTAGATAATTTTTCGTCCTGAATCATTATCGGAACGAGACAATGACTAAATAAGACGTCATGATTACCATCCCTATTATTATTCTATAATAACAAATTTATATTGTTAAAATAGCAGGATTTTTGTGTGAGAATTTGGGAAGAAAATGTGTATCAACATTTGCTTAATTAGAACTTACAAATGAGAGGCCTTTATATAGACATTATACAACTAACATATTAAATACACAACTACCATATTAAATACACAACAATACAACTACCAACTACACAACTAACATTTTGAATACTTATGAAAAAAAAAAACCTAAAAAAAAATGAAAAAAAATGTGACTTTGGGTTTCTTTATTATTATTTAAACTTCACATGAATGAGATGATATCGTAATCTATCGGATTTTGTTGGATTTTTTTATTGGAGATGCCAAAAAAAAGTTGTTTTGTTGCACTTTCCACTTCCTTAAGGTTTAAGAAGGAAAGAGAGTTTTTTTTTTTGTTTTTTTTTTTGTTTTGATCTTCACGTGCAATTATTAGTTTAAATTATTTGAGAGAAGAGTTCACATATAAATTATACATAAATCAAGATTCTGTTATCATTTTGTCGCCTTATCTTATAAAAGCAAGTGGGAAAGATAACATGAATCACATCTTAGGGTGACAATGACATATCAAGAAATGGATATTCATTTCTAGAAATTAAATTATTTTTTCACATATCATGGGAGAGATAGAGATAAAAATAAAGGCATCGAATAATAATAATAATAATTGTTGATGATGATTTTTTATCATAAGAAAGATTCAAATGTTAATGAGAGGCGGAGTTTGTAGTATACTTAGTCAAAAATAGATAAGAGGGATCTAAAAGCTTGGAGAGACAGACAGATTTGATAGAATGAACCATATACAGAGGGGTTCATGCAAGAGCTGAGTGTGTTAATGATGAAACATGTTGGTACTCCAACCCGACATAGAGAAGAAGTGATGAATTTGAGTTTATTTGAGTATTTGTGGAAACCAAATCGATTAGGTCCATGCTTAGCAACCAGACCTGGATGAAGAGGTCAGCGGAAGTTTTGACTAGTATCATCCACCTCGGTATGTTGATCCGAAGATGGGATCACATGCCAATATGTGCTTGAGTCAAGTGACGTATGTCATAAAGTGAGAAGATACCCTTCTATAAGGATAATTATGACTATGAGAAAGCAATGGTTCACCATGAAAGTAGCTCATACTAGCCGCCATATGGTGGTGTAGTGGTAGAGCAAAATTTGTAAAGGGTTGGCAAAATTTACATCTCTTCACTTAGAGAGAAACTGAGAGCCAAAAATCTAGTGATAGAGAGAGAAACCTGATCGATTGTTTGATGTAAGACTCGAGGTATTATTGACTCTTTGTAAGTTTATTACCCCACTTGTAGCTCGGGTCGGTCTTGACTATGAGCAGTAATAAAACACATTACCTTTCTCTCGTGGACATAGGTTGGAGTTACTCTCCGTCGAATCACATAAATTATTGCCTTTATGATTTATCTGTCTGCTTGCAAATTTTGTATCTGGTTCCATACTAACCAAACAAATTCACTGTTGAGAGAGGTTTATTCAGGGAGTTAATTTCATATATTACCCTTTTGAACGAGAAACAGTTATAAAAAATAATTAATAATAAATCTAGAAGACTAAGTGATATAAAGGGAAAAATAGCAAAACTTATCCTGATATATGGTGAAATTAAATGTAATTCTCATGATCTTTTAAAACTAGGGGAAATCTCCTTACATGGGATTTTGTTATAAATATTTTGCTTTTTATATATGAAACATGAGATACTGATGGCAATAGGGATTCCCTATCCTGAATTGATCCTGTCATGTTTCATCCCGATTGTGATTCGAGACAAAAAATAGTCCCGAATATTGACAGATTTATTGAATTGAGACAAAAAATCTCAAATTTCAAACAAATGGTTAGGAAATCCAAATCCCGATCGAGATTATGGATTTCTTTTGCTAAAATTCATAATTTTTTTAAATATAAACGGGTTTTTATTTAGTTTTAAAATATGATGAGGTTTCACTTAATTTCACCAAATAAGAGAATTTTACTTATTTTCCCATTATATAAATATTAATATTAAAGATTAAATAGGGGAGGAAAATAGAGGGACACTCCGCACATACACCCACAAGAGCAAGTTGGAATCAAAAATTACTCGACAAATCCTGAAAATGCATATTTCATCTAACGAAACATATATAATAATAAGTTCTTAAGATTGTTGTCTAAATAGTGTCATTAAATAAAAATTAACATGCAAACTAATCTTAATCATTCCAAAATCAGAACACAACAATGGAATCAAAAGTACACTAACATGCCAAATTGAACATAAACCATAAGACTTAGAAAAACCTGGAAAAAGTAGAAAATGATGAAGACTTCGTCCAAGTCGAGTTGCCCCTGTCCTTAAAAACTTATTAGTCTCGCCTCGGTGCTCTACGGATTGTTTTGTGGCTAATGTTCTCCCAATATTACTTGGATACTTCTTGGAAAAATGACACTCCTTTTACAAGATCTTGAACAATGAATATGGAGGAAACTCTCTCTATTTGCTAAATAACTCTAGACAAATGGATGACTTGTATGAATTTCTATATCTTGTAAGAATGAACTCAAGGCTTCTATATATAGGCATGGAATGGTGCATTTGAGGGTACCATTTGGTTTGGGGTGTAACCCTCCTAAGGGTTATATCCATTCCTTTATGCCATTTGAAGCCTAGAGACTCATCCTTTCAATTTAGAGGACATGTCCCTATATGTTTGTGTCTTTCTCATAAGGCACAACTCAAAGGACATGACTATCCTACACTCATACTATATATTTAGAAAATTTACAACATGTACGTTGTAAAACCAATTAATTAGTTTTAATTTATAAATGTACATGATAACAATTTATACGTGAAAATATCACATTTACCTTTAATCACTGTGTTTTTATGTTACGAAAAAGAAAGGGGTATTCAAAATTTATTCTCATTCCTTATATTTTTAAAATTAAACTTGAAAAAAAAAAAGTAATTCTGGAAAAAAAAAACATATAATTTGTATAATTTATCTATTTTCTATTAATATTATATAATTTTTATATTTAAAATCTTTTTTTTTTTTTTTTTTTTTAAGAATGGGACTTTTAAAAAAAAATTATATACAACCTCCTAAATCATATTTATCATGGGAAGACTCAAACCATCAATCTCGAAGATGAGTGATTTACAATATGAAATCATAAGAAATAAATTAAGAAACATTTGTTCAAGAATAAAATATGTAATTTACATATTGTCTTTTTTCAATTTTCATGGATATATATATTTCAATTATTAATAAGATTAAAATATGTTGATTTGTGGAGCTTCACAAGTGTGAATTGGAATTTAGTAAACCAAAAGTGGATTTGTGGATCTCCATTTTCAACGAGTAACTTAGCTTGTAATAATGTAAAAGTGGAACAGAAATTATAAAGTATATGAGCATGCTATTATTTTATGAAATATAATAAAAAGAAACTCATAATTTGAATGAGACTGCAAATTGGAATCTAGGATCGTTTTTTGTATGATTTTATTTTTATGGGAAAAAAAACAAGAAGTGAATCTCTCTCTTTTTTTAAGATAGAGATAGAATATATTGACCGGCGTAAACACACACGTATAACGCAAGCGCACGTATCGTTCAAGTAGTATAAAAATATCGATCCCACGAGGACTTAATTCCTACTGTTGTTATTAATTGTTGAATCTATTTATTTACAAATATCTAATTAAAGGGAGAAGAGAATGATTGTTTGATTGGTTGAAAGTGGTTTTACAAAATAATAAATAAATAAAAAGACAAAAGAAAATACTAAGGAAAATAACAAAAGACACAAAGATCTAGGGTTGTGATTTCTTTTAATATCATTTTAAAGATGAAGTGGTTATCTTAAAGTTGGTAATATATTGATTTATTAACCTGGAACACTAAATTATGTGTAAGCCTCTGTCGATGGTCAGACACAAATACCCAGTTTAACCCAATTGAACCATATTCCTATGTCAACCACATTACCTGGATTCATTAAGTTTAAGTCCAATTATGGCTACCCCCGCCCTACAGGTATATTCCTATCCTGTAAGGAAATCTATTAAAGGGTTATCTATCCTCAAGGAAGATCGTGGGCTATTAAGTCTAAGGCTGAAACCTAAAATCCCTATGTCTAGTTCATTTTAGATTTACCATATCAATCTTATTGGTGATCAGACAACAAGAAGCATTAAGCTTAAGACTTAATAAATAAACCTTTAAATTACCCAACTATAAAATAATCCCTTATAAACCGGTGATATTAAAAGTCATCACAACCTCTAATTAACTAACACATAATTAGGACTAGTAAAAACATAAAAGTAAAAGACATAAAGTAAAAATCTGAAAAATAAATTACAATAAAATAAAATGCTAAGGTAAAAGGAATTACTTTTACTACTACTAATTTAGATATCTCCCATAAAATAATATATAAACTTGTGATAAATTTACCAACCGACCAGTCTGGCGGTATCCTTGATTAGTCAGGTTTAAACCAGATTAAAATTAAATTATCAACCGACCAATATAGCGGTATTCCTTATTAAGTCAATATTTTAAATAGTGAATATATTATTTTTAAGGGAGATTAATCTAAATAGCAATAGTAGAAGAATTACCTTTCACCCTAGCTGAGGAAATTATTTCAACATGGTGAATAGTAAAAACTGTAAAAAGTAAAAATTAAATTACTATTATTACAAAAAGTAATTAAAATAAATTACAAACTAAAAAAAAAAAAAAACTAAAAATTCTAGAGAGAGAAACTCTCTCTAGAGAGAGAAATCAAGAGAGAGAAAGGTGTACTAAAAACTGAAAATTCGGCCTCTATTTATAGTAACATAAATTCACTGTTTGGTCACTGTGCGCGCGTCGCGACGCTAAGGCGTTGCGCGTCGCGACGCTCGTTTGTCGACGTGGCACAATGAGACGGCGACACGTGGCAAGGCAGCTGACTGTACAACTGACACGTGTCAAGGCGGCTAATTCTCAATTATTGTGATGACGTCATCGATGACGTGGCGATGACATGGCGCTGACGTGGCGTAGGCGTGTGTTGCATTTGTCGGCACAATAGGATTGCGACACGTGGCGACACGTGTCATGCTCTGATTGGCTGAGGCTGACGTGGCATGTTGACTCGGTTGACTTGCTGACGTGTCTGATGACGTGGCATGACACGTGGCAATGTTGACTCGTTGACCGATGACATGGCTGATGACGAGGCGACACGTGTCATGTCAGAGTGTCGGCAGCATTTGATGTTGACACGTGTCACGGCGCACGTTAGCAGATCGGATGTGATGGTGACACGTGGCACGGCGCATTTTAGCAAAGTCAAACTTTTCAAATTGTTGACCCGTTGACCATGGCGCATTTTAGCAGAACCGGCACACGCTGGGCGTCGCGGCGCGCAGTGCTCCAGCGTCGCGACGCGCAGAAGACCAAAATAACCCTGTTGACGCATTTTTGTCCGGTTTTGCCCCAAATTGCCTCCAGTGCTGTCCAAACTTTATTTATCTGCAAAATAACAATAAAACACATCAAAACGTTCATAAAACTCAAGAAACTATACAAAATATTAAGTTAAATGAGTGGGAAATAGTGATATAAATACCACTCATCATATATATATATATAAGTTCAATCAAATTCAGATAAAAAGGATTTCGCATGTATTTTACTGAATGATTTTCAAATAGTTTTATGTGATTTGCCACTCGAGATCGATTCTTCAAAGAGAGAGGATAAAAAAATATATTCATCATCTATTCCATGATCGAGACATAGGAAATACATGTTACAACACGATTTTAAATTAGAAGAGATATTTGATGGTATTTGCTAGCTTGGGTAAGTCAGATTTACACTTGAATATGGAGAATCCCTCCCTTAAAAGATTCGGTCATAGCCAAACATGAAGGAGTTTTTTTCCCTGAAAATTCGTGGTGCTCCATTAATGAAGAAAAAAAATTATATACAACAAGACAAAGAAGCCTTGATTGGCATAAAATGGCAAAAACACTCTTAATTGGTGAAATGACCTTTAAATCCTAAAAAATGCCCTTACTTATACTCAAGCATGTCCCCAATAGTCAGTTCCCACCTAAAGTAACTTAAAACTAGGATTGAAAACTAATCTAATTTAGTTAACCTAATTTGAGGTGCTTACAAAATTAGGTAGGTTCTAAGCGTAATTAACCTTAATAACCTGGTCAACTAGCTTAATTACATCAAAACTAAGATTAACATATCAAACATAATGTTTAAAAATATAATAGTTTGGCCGAATTCCACTATGGCATGAATTAGGCCGAAATGGGCTTGTGAGCGTCACTCATATTTGATTTGGGCCAAGTGAAATAGCTTTGGGCCATTTCCATTGAATCCCACATGCGCCTCCTATGTGTCATTGACTTGTTTGTCGCAGTCCACCATGAAACTCTATGCTAGTCCTATCATTGCTTCTCTGATCTTCTTAGCCTTATGTCTTGTGATTATCCCTTCTGGTACTTGCAATGGTTCCATGAGCTTGGTCGTGTCCCTTGGTACTCCAAGTATGCATATGCCTTGATTCATGTAATTCCTACCCTCTTGAAAAGGATTCGACCTCGAATCTGCACCTGTATCAAAATAAGATAAGTCAAAAATATTAAACGTTGGAGGAACACCATACTCACCAGGAAGATCTAGATTTTAAGCATTGTCGTGGATCCGCTCCAAGACTTGAAATGGACTAGGCTTGGCCGCGATTTTGGAACCAAATCATAAAATTACGGTTCTGATTTCGGTTATGGTTCTGAATTGCATTAATAAAAAAGAAAAATTAAAAATAAATTAAATTAGTTTTAATTAAATAAAAAAATACTATAGAAATATTAACATAATCTAGATCTCCATGATTAAATTTCATAACTTACTAATTACTTCACTAATTCATTATTAAATTTTATTTTATTTTTATTTTGTGCGGTTCCGAAACTGGAACCGAACGTTCTCGTTCCTCAACACATTAAATTTACCATCTCCTCTCAGATTTAACTAAGATCTCCGATGTGTTGGGAACCTCTCCTTGCGCAAATGAAGCCATACCCAATCTTTCTGGTCCAAATACAATACACTTTCTCCTTTTGTTAACATCAGAAGCATACTGTTCATTTTTCTGCTCAATGTGCGCCTTAGCTTTCTCATGTATTAGTTTCACCAACTCCACCTTCTTTTTACCATCCAAACTCCTTGGCTCATTAATAGGCAAAGATAACAAATCCAAATGATTTAGAGGATTAAAACCATATAAAATCTCAAAAGGCAAATAAGAAGTAGTAGAATGAATACACCTATTATATGCAAATTGTATAAATGACAAACATTATTCCCAAGACTTCAAATTTTTACCAAGTACAGTGCGCAACATATGTGATAAAGTTATAATAACTACTTTTGTTTGTCCATCTATTTATGGGTAACAAGTGGTAGAATATAACAATTTTGTACCCAATTTGGCGCACAACACTGTCCAGAAATGGCTAAGGAACTTAATTTCTCTATATGATACAACACTCTTAGCTATACCATGGGATCACGCTATGTCGCTGAAAAGTAGATCAACAATATTTGTGGCATCATCAGTTTTATGACACGGAATGAAATTTGCCATCTTACTAAAACTATCAACCACAATAAATATATAATCTCTACTCCTTTTGATCCTAGGTAAACCTAATACAAAAAATTCATCGATATATCAATCCAAGATTCACTAGGTACAGGTAAATGAGTATATAAATCATGAGGCATCAATTTAGACTTAGCTTGTTTACATGTTATACATTTATCACAAATACGTTCAACATCACGTTTCATTCTAGGCCAATAAAAGTGCTTATGCAAAACAACTAAGTCTTACTAATACCAAAGTGCCTCATCAAACCACCCTTATGCGATTCTTTCACAAGCAATTCACGCATACTACAAGCATGAATACGCATCATGTTCATCTTAAATAAGAAACCATCATGTATGTAAAACTTTCCAAATGAAGATTTTGTACATGCAATATAAATCTCAGCAAAATCATAATCACATGCATAAAGTTCCTTAATTAAATCAAATCCCAACATTCTGACATTCATTGAAGTAAGTAAAACATACTTGCGAGATAATGTATCAGCTACTATGTTTTTCTTACCTTATTTGTCGCGGATTATATATGGAAATGATTTAACAAACTTCATACATCATGCGTGTCTATTGTTCAGCTTACCTTGAACCTTCAGATATTTCAACGATTCATGATATGTGTGGATCATACACTCGTTAGGCCACAAGTAATGCCGCCATATCTCAAGAACTCGTACTAGCACATATGGCTCTTTGTCGTACGTGGGGTACCTTAAAGCTGCTTCGTTCGACTTCTCACTAAAATATGTTATTGGCCGTTTTTCTTGCATAATAACTGCTCTAATAACTTCTCACTCAAATATTTTCTCAAAGTTATGTAGCACTAAAATTGGTGCACTGGATAATTTTTCATTAAGGTCCTGGAATGCATGTCCATGTGCCTCGCCCCATTGAAAACAAATTGTCTTCTTTACTACCTTAGTCAATGGTGCAGCAATATTGTTGAAGTCCTTGACAAATCTCTGGTAGAAGCTTGTTAATCTGTGGAAGCTTCAGACTTCTATCACTGATTTTAGTGTAGGCCATCTTGAATTGCCTTCACATTTTCCACATCTACCTCGATGCTATCTGCACTCACAACGAAGGCAAGAAAAATAATTATATCCATGCAAAATATGTATTTGTTAGGGTTAGCATACAATTGTTCTTTTCTCAAAACATTAAGAACATGCCTCAAATGCAGAACATGTTCATCAATTGACTTTATGTAAACTAAGATGTCATCAAAATATATCACAACAAACTTACCCATAAATGCACGCATAACATAATTCATTAACCTCATAAATATGCTAGGTGCATTTGTAAGACCAAATGTCATAACTAACCATTCATACAATTCGTATTTGTTATTAAATGTGATTTTATATTCATCTTTCTCTTGCATGCGAATTTGATGGTACCTACTTTTAAGATCTATCTTACTAAATATCTTGGAACCATGCAATTAATCCAACATGTCATCTAGCCTACGAATATGGTGGTGATAATTTACCGTTATATTATTGATTGCTCGACAATCAACACACATTCACCATATCCATTCTTTCTTAGGATCTAGAAGTACAGGTACCGCACATGGACTCATACTCTCTCTAACATATATTTTTTCTATCAAATCATGAACTTGCCTTTTGAGTTCCTTAGTTTCATCAATATTGCTTCTATAAGCTGGCCTGTTAGAAATGATTGTGCCAGGCATGAAGACTGTCGGATGCTCAATGCCTCTAATGGGTGGAAGCCCACAAGGAATATTATTTGTCAGTACATCATTGTATTCCTGCAAAATTGATGAAATAGGCACATGAAGCAAATGGTCATTGTTAGCAAAATAAACATGGTACTCCTTATGGACTCATAATAACATAAGTTTGTTAGCCATGAAAGCTTTCCTCGCTTCTCTTTCACCCATATAGAAGCTTCTTTCACTTGCCCTTTTGTTTTCTCCGCACGTTCACTCACACTCCAATTGGGACACTTATGACTTTGGCCTTGTTTTTGTCACTACATTCGACATTAACCCCCTTTAGCTCACCAATATTACTCGTTTCCCCTAAGGTTGTGTTTCCCTTCTCTTTCTTTCTGTCCCTCTCAAATTGCAACTTGATTTGGTCCTCATGGACTTGCGTCAGTGTAAGTGGATGTAAGATAATGAGTTTTCCTTTATATTGAAAGGAATATATATTCTTGAACCCATCGTGAATAGCCCTTTTATCAAACTGTTGTTAGGGTTGGTGCTCAGAGTGCCAATCTGGATCGTATTTATGTCCGATTAATGAATACGAATAATTCATTTTTCCATAATATTACTTATTTAATGGTAGCACATCTTGTCTTTTATATACATATTCAATCTAATTACGATTAGATATCTAATTATGATTAGATTGAAACTAAATCTGATTTAGTGATACGTGTATATTAGACAAAGACCATAGGATTTACAATGTAGCGCAGTTACAACGTAGTTTGTAATTGACATTGGGTAGCGTCACTATAAGTTGTATATCTTTAAATAAAATTCCTGATCAAGATTTACTAACACGGGTCGGTTAGCAAAATCCGCTGAGACCAGTACATATTGTATATCGTGACTTGGTCTGATGGTTTATCCCAATGAACCATGAGTCTCGGGAGACTCGTATAGATATGTAGGTATTTATTTGATAAACATTGAACGACTCACTGAAGATTTCCTAATAGATGGTACATCAATATCAATAGGAATCTTCTCAAGTTGAGCGAGCATAGTGGTCCTTCGACTTGAGATACCACCGTGGATATATGAGTTATCCTTCACACTTTGATGGCAGTCACCTCACCGATCTATTTAGATCATACCCCAGCCTGTTCGTTGGGTGTTGACTGATGCTCATAATATCCAGTGTGTATCAAGATAGAATCCGCCAATCATGTGTATATGGCATAAGTTTCATACACGTGTTTGCGATCTAGTAAATCCATGGCCATGGTATAACTTCGAAAGCAAGTTCCGAGTGTTATTTAGAAATAATAAATTTGAAAGTCGATTATATTATACCATAAGAATTTGACGTTCTTATCTATATCACAGGTATAATATCAATAACCTGTGATGAAGGGATTATATGTATGCAAGACCTCGACTTGCATAGTTTAGCGAGATTATCTGTGGTCGTCATAATTCATGAGTGGGTGAATTATGACACGAAATTGGATTTCGTGACGGATAAACCTAAACTTAGAGAGTCCCACAATATGAAGTGTACTCATTGAACATTTGGGCAACACGTTATAAGTAATATAGATTATTCATAATACTTCACCGAATTAAATGAGTTAATTCGAGTCGTTTAAACGGTTAAACGAAAATACATTAATTAGAGGCATTTCGGTCAATTAATAATTAATGTGTATTTCTATTTGATACAAAATTTGATTTGATACATATTAATTATTTGTCAAATGAGATTTTGACACATGTCATTAGTATATGTATTTATTATTTAATGTAAATAAAAATACATATATAATAATAATCGCATTAATTAATTATTTAGGTATTTAAATGTTAAATATCTAGATAATTAAATTATATCAATATTACATAATTGTTATGCAATATGTTTGATTATTATTGGTTACATGTGACATGATTCTATTAAGCTTAAAGTTTACAAATTGGATTTGTTAATTTAAAGCTTATTTTCATTATTTAATCAGATTAATTGACCAAATGACCAAAATACCCCTATTTTACCCCTAAGTCGGTTTTGGCTTGATTTTTTGAAGTTGAAATTTTTGTTTTCTCCTTTCATAAGACTCCATGGTCGAACACCTCCATAAAAGAAAAATTCCAAAATTTTCTTGAAGATTCAAGGAAGAAAGCGAAGAAATTCAAGAAAAAATTTAAGAAAATTACAAGATTTGGAGGTAATCTTCAATAATCTTAAACTTAGAAAGCTTGTTTCTTGTTCTATAGTTTATTCATTTCTTATATTTTGGGGCTTTTTGATTTGGATGATGGATTTGGAGGCTAGATGCATGTGTGAAGTTTAATTGGATGATATTAGTGTAATATTGATTCAATTTTTCATTTGATGACTTGTTGCCATTCTAAAGTGTTATCACCACTCTTGTAACTCCTAGAATTGTTCTTGAGTTCTTCAAAGGTGGTGGCTTTGGTTGGTGTTAATTATTAATATGATTAATGTTGAGAAATTTGGATTTAAAGCATGAAAAATGATATTTTTAGTTACCAAATCAGATCTGAAAATTCTGTGATTTTGGTGATGAAAAGTATGTTATATAAATGTATGGGATGTATTTTGGACATTGGAACAATTTCCGAAAATTATTTCGGAGTTGAAATATGCGAAAACGGTGAAAAATGGCGTTACCGGGTGTCCGCTATCCAAACAGTGAATTGGTCATTGTTAGGGCAACTCATGGACTGCCAAGCACTATTTGAGATGACCTGGGCATCCCCCATGTATGTTGGTTGGTCGGTTCGGACAAAAACACATTTTATGTCATTTTGCGGAAAAAACGTTTTCGTAAAAGTTTCGCGATGTTTCTAACCTATGTATGTCGTTATTTGATATCGAATAAATATGTTTAGGTGAAATATAAATGAATTATTCATATTGGATATTTAATAATTTATTCGGTAATTTAAAAGTTTTAAAATTACGATTTCACCCGAACCGCGAGCTTTCGCGCTAAAACCCCAACAATTGTCACGGTCTGCCCAAAAGAATATGTCATGTATGCATCAGTAACACATCACATAGGACATCATCAATGTATGACCCAATGATAAAGCTCAATAATACTAAAAAAAGATTAGCTTTTCATCAACAGTTAATCTGGTCCTGCCATCACAAACTGAACAAAATAGTAAAAAAAAATAAGAAAGTAATGCAAATCCTCACAATCATGTGTTTACTCTCGAATGATATCACTCCACTTGTGTTTGCACTTTATTGGCTTTTATCCGATACTGTGCTCACACTCATCGTCTTTTACCACTCTTGAGTTATTCCACAAATTCAAATGTAAATCAAGACTCAATCGAATAATGTACAATCAAAGTGTAATCTTCAAGCCAATATTAATTTCCAAGAACAACAGTGCATATAGGACAGATGGAATAACACGAATAAGAATAGTAATAACGAAAACTCAATCAAAGAAACTTAAGGCTAGAATGATGAGAATAAGAAAAATGATGCAAAATACGCAAACAAGCATACAAACATTCAATGAGACACTTAGTAAATCTTGTGATCTTACTCCATTTTTTTGGGTCTCTATTTTCTTTCTTTTTACTCACAATTATAGAAGTAAACAACTAGAGTACAAAAAAAAAAATACAAATTACAAGATCTTCAAATTCAGAAATTTCACTATTTTTTTCTTCCTGTAACTAATGTTCTGGAGCGCGTTTGAGATCTAAAATGACTCCGGACAGTGTAGCGCGATCTACCTCGTCAAAGATCTCATCAAGTACAAAGTACTATCAAATTGATATATTATGGGTTTCGTAACTCCTCCGGACACTCAAGTTGAGACTGTTAGAAAATCAGTGCGCGTATGAACATTTCTGGTGCAATATTGCATGCTAAACTCTCAATCTATTTTTTTTTTTTTTTTTTTTTTTGCTATTAACTCTATCTTATCATTCAAGCATCAACACTGAACAATAACGCACTCTATCATTTTTTTCTTATGTAATCTCACTCACAAGATTACACTAATAACACAATGAATGTATGCACAAAAGTTCACAGCAAATGCTAGAATGATGATTCCAAATCTGATCAATCCAAATATGGTATGAATAATACCTAAGACAATAACAACTAATTGCATGTAATCAACAATGAACATAAGATTCAAACAAAGAATAAAAAATACTCAAATTTACCCAAATGGCTGAAACTGACATGAAGAATAAACACCAGATTTCCCCAAAACTTCAAGAACAAAATATCAACTAAGCTAAGCTGATCACAAATTAACAAGAACCACAAGATTCAACAATGGTTGAAATAGGTGAGTCAAATACCTATGGCCGAAAATCAACAATAATGAAAACTAAGTTAATGACTTAATGAAAAATAACATAAAGGATAGGAAATCAAACCAAATAACCTTGAGCTCTGATACCAAATGACGAAGGAACCCACTTGTTCAAATTTAAACAAGCAAACCCCTAGTTTTGTTCAAGCCCCCAAGAACATTGGTCATGATTTGTTGGAAAAAATCCCTTCTAAGATCATCCCCTAAACCCCCTTAGAATAGTGCCTTAGGTGACTGGTGCGTAATCACACGCGTATAACGCAAGCGCACGTATTGTTCAAGTAGTATAAAAAATATCGATCCCACGAGGACTTAATACATAATCTATTAATTTGATGAGGTCAAATGATTACTAGTATCTAACAGGTTGATTGATTGATTTGAAATTGTGATGATTCTAAATTTAAAAACAAGTAAATAAAATTGCACGAAAGTATGTTTAAGAAAATTCAATTTTAAGAAACTATCTAGGGTTGTGAATCTTTCTAATATCTTTTAAAAGATGAAGTGGTTATTTCATGTTTGTGTAATAAATCGGTTTACTAACCTGGAACACTAAATTATGCGAAAGCCTCTATCGATGGTCAGACGTAAATACCCAGTATAACCCAATTGAACCATATGTCTATGTCAACCAAATTACCTGGAAGATCGTGTAAGGAAATCTATTAAAGGGTTATCTATCCTCAAGGAAGATCGTGGGCTATTAAGTCTAAGGTTGAAACCTAAAATTCATTTGTCAAGTTTATTTTAGATTTATCATATCAATCTTATTAGTGGTCAATTAACAAGAAGCATTAAGCTTAAGACTTAATAAGTAAACCTTTAAATTACCCAACTATAAAATAATCACTTATAAACCGGTGATATTGGATTTCATCACAACCCCAGATAACTGGCTTAGTTACGACACATATTTACGGGTAGTAAAAACTTAAATAAAATAAAAGACATAAGTAAAATGCTGAAAAGTAAATTGCTGAAAAGTAAATGACGAAAGTAAATGCTGAAATTAACTACTGAAAATTAAATGCTGAAAGTAAATGCTGAAGTAAATTGTTGAAAGTAAATTGTTGAAAGCAGTGTTCTAAAACGCGCTAGGCGCTAGTCGGGCGGTGACCCAGCGCCTAGCGCCTAGGGCGCCTAGGCGGGGCCTAGGCGGGGCCTAGACAATTAGTCGGCAGACAGTTAAAAATATAATATTTTCCACCATCATAATTATTAAATAATCCAAATCATATAAAATCAATCAAAATGTAATAAACATAAAACCATTAATCAAATTCAATCAACCACATAATGTTATAAAATATCATTTAATTAAGTTCATATTCATCATCCTTTAACAAAGTTAAACTACACTAAATGTTTAAATATCTAATTCTTCATCTAATTCAATCTCATCATCCTTAGGTTCTTCATCAGAATCAAAATCATCTTCATCAAGTTCTCTATATTCAACATTTCTAGCACTTTTTCGAGGTTGTAATATGTCATCAGCTCCAGATGCTTCTCCAACCATCCTCCAAGTAAGTCCTGAACCGGGCTCTACTTCTTCATCTTCATCATCGCCAGAGTCACCACCCTCAACAATCCATCCTTGTGCGTTAGTAGCATCTTTGGCTTCTAATACATCCAATTTCAAATTTTTCTCCCTTTTGCTCTTGTTCTTCAACTTGGCATTAAAGGAAACATAGACAAGATTGTTTAATCGATTCACATCTAGTCTATTCCTTTTCTTCGTGTGAATCTACATAAATAATTTAAATAAATCAATTAATATTCATAATTTGGATATAAAATAAAAAAATTTAGCTAATGCCTAATGTTAAATATTTACCCCCTCAAAAGTGCTCCAATTTCGTTCGCACCCGGATGAACTAGTGGTTAATGACAATATCCTTCTTGCCACTTTTTGCAAGTTCGGTGTATAATGTCCATATGTACGCCACCATGCAACTACAAATAAACATAAATAATTTGAATGAAATATAAGATTTTTATATATTTTGCAAAATAATTCAAATGAATACTTTGTTTCTACCTGGATTAAAAACATTAATCGATACCCGACATGCTTTGACCCCCACTTCTTTACCAAAAGCTTCGTCTTTTTCCTTGTACAAAGCCAACTCCTCATTTATCACAGTACTCTGCATGTCAATGTCATTGGGGAAGAAAGCCTCCACAATCGTAAATACCGCATCCATTACTTTCACATCGTACTCGATACTTGAATCCTTATAGTAGTAGTAAGGATTTAAAAGATAAGCAATACAATGTAATGGAGTATCAAGCCGCCCTTCAATTTTACTATCAATAATCTCCAAGATCGGCCGATAATTACTCTCAATATTGTTCAATGCATCCTTGATCTCTTCTTTTGCAATCTTTAGCTCTCCATAAACAAACCCCATGGATGGCTTTCTATCCCCATCAACTAATCTAAGCACTCTCACCAAAGGTGCAAACACCTTCAAACATTGGGTCACCCCATTCCAAAAAGAGATACTCATCACCGTGGCAAATGCAGCTTTCCCTTTAGCTTGCTTCGACCATATACACTCATCCCATTCCGCGCTAGCAAACATGGTTCGCAAACTTTCTTTTTTCTCAATCAAACTTTGTAAGGATAAGAAAGCTGAAGCAAACCTAGTTACTCCCGGTCTGACTATGTCCCTCTGTTTTGTAAAAGATCTCATCATGGACAAAGTTTTGTGATGGGCATACACGAAAATGGTGAAAGCCTTGGCACTATCAATGGTTTTCTTGTATCTCGGCAATTTCCCAATACTTTCAAGCATTAAGTTGATGGTGTGAGTAGCACATGAACTCCAAAAATATTTGGCATCTTCGCCTTCAACAACTTTGCCGCTGCCATATTGTTCGAGGCATTGTCTGTTACAACTTGAACCACATTTTCCGCCCCCACTTGTTCAATGCCCGTCATCACATACTCATAAATGTGCTCCGCAGTATGCGCCACATCAGAACTTTCCTTGGAAGAAAGAAATGTGGTGCCTATTGTGCAATTAACACACAAATTCATTATGCTTCTCCTTTTCCTATCACTCCAAGCATCTGTCATGATAGAACACCCATTCTCCATCCATTCCTTCTCATGATGTTTCAAAAAATCTTTAACACTTGCAACTTCCTCTTTCAACAATGGCTCTCTTAACTCATATTGACTAGGACCTCTAAAACCTGGTCCAAATTGACCAACTGCTTCCATCATCGCTATCCAACTGTCATTGTCAATAGCATTGAAAGGAATACCGGATTCATACACCCACTTTGCAACAAATCGCTTCACATTATGTGTCTTCTCTTTAAATAATGCTTCATTAATATTTTGTTGCCTCATTGTTTTACCATCAGGAGGGGTTACCACTGTCCACCTATCCAAAGGGCCACGATGTCGAGGGGGCCTTGAATCTAACCCTTCTTCTATTTCACGAATTTCATCTTCTTCGTCATCGCCCCCAATATTAACTTCTTGTCTTATCTCACTAACATGCTTCTCCTTTCTTTTCTTTTCTCCATTCCTTGCCTCTAAAATGGCTTGTCTACACTTCTCTTGATCTTCTTTACTTGACTTTGGACATTTTGCAACATTCCCCGATATATGTCCAATATGTTCCTTCATTCGGTAAACTCCACCGGAAAAAATTTTTTGAACACAATTTGCATTTCACTTTATCCAAGTTAGTCGGATCCACTAAAGCCCCATACTCCCATCCAACATCATTTGAATTCCGTTTAAGAACGGGACTACTCTGCGAATTAGAAGCCGCGGAAGAAGAAGCCATTAACCCTACTAAGAATGATTCAGGAATTTGATTAGTAAATGTCATTATAATTATCAATTAATATTCGGATATAAATGTGGAAATCTATCTTAATTCTCAATTAAACGAATTACGGAATTTAGTACAATAATTAATTTCCAATCAAACAAAAATACCAATTGATTAATTATTTAATTTATTCTTTTGAATGTTAAAATACCAATCACACAAAAATATTAATCAAACAAATATACCAATTCGGCCTAGCTTCATTAACAGATGAACAATTGCCAAGGAAAAAAAAATAGACATCAGACATTTTTTTTTAATTCTAAAAATGCTAAAAAGAATCAAAATCATAAAACTAATAATAATCAAACTTGGACTTTCAAAAAAAAAATACTCAGAATCAATGAATCAAAATCATAGACTTTAGGTTTTTTTTTTACCTTACAATAATACTGAAAATACTCAAAAATTGCTCACATAACATAACTACATTTCAATTAAATGAAGCTGGAATAAAAATAATAAATTTACCTTAGTTTATTGATGTGAAGAAAAAATTAAAGATTAAGGATTGCAGAGAAGAGAGAGCCGCGAGTCAGAGTGAAGAAGAAAAGCAGAGAAGCTATGCGTTTAGGGTTTTTTTTTTTTTTGTTTAAAAACAGCCCCCCCAAAGTTCTTCTGACCCCCCAAACGTCGTCGTTTGGGGGGTAAAAGCCCCCCAAAAACGACGTTTTTGGGGGTCGTTTGGGGGGTCTTTTAACCCCCCAAACGACGACGTTTTTGGGGGGTCACAAGACCCCCCAAACGTCGTCGTTTTAGACGGCCAAAAAAAAAAACAATGCCGATACACGCGCCCGATTTTCGGCCGTGTATCGGCGCGTAGGCGCTCGATTGGGGCTGAAATCGGCGCCTAGGCGCCGATTTCACGCCGCCCAATCGAGCGCGCGACTACCACCAACGATTTGGTGGTAGTCGCCGCGCTCGGCCACCGCCGAGCGCCTATGCGCCGCCTAGGCGGCGCGTTTTCGATCACTGGTTTGAACTTAATGCTGAAAAGTACATGCTGAAAGTAAATTGCTTAAAAGTAAATAAGTAAAAAAAAAAAAAAAAAAGTACAATAAAAGAAAATGCTGAGGTAAAATGATCACTTTTATTACTTCTATTTTTAATATCTCCTTAATATAATATATTAATTTTGCATGATAATTACCAACCAGCCTTATAGGCGGTATCCATATTAAGTCAAATTAATAATTAATTACCAACCGACCAATCAGGCGGTATCCAGTTTAGTCAGGTTAAAACCAATTTAAATAATTACCAACCTACCAATATGGCGGTATCCTCGTTAAGTCAGGTTTTAACTAGTTTATATATTATAATTAGGGGAGATTAATCTAAATATTAGTAATAAAAGTTTTACCTTTTACCCCAGCAAATGGGAGTTACCTCCTCATTACTGAAAGTAAAAACTGAAAATTAAAGAAAGAAAAGTACTGTGCGTAAAAGTAAATTGCGAAAAGTAAAAACTGAAAAGTAAAGAAAAGAAAGTGCGAAAGCGGAAATTAATTACTGAAAGCTGTAAATAAACAAACAAGATACAATCTTCTTAGTATTATTAAGGAATTCCTTAGAAGAAAGTATGAATTTACAAATGAAATGGTTTGGTATTTATAGGCAAAATTTTACCTCCATCAAATGATACACCAAATCCATTATTAATTGCTCTACTAATTGCTCAACTAATTGCTCCACAAAATCCATTATTAATTGCTCCACAAAATCCATTATTAATTGCTCCACTAATTGCTTATCATGTTTGGTGGTGATTTGATAATTTTTATTATTTATTTATTAATTTATTTTTTGCTTTGAAAATGATTGAAAATGACTTTAATAATTATACACAACACACTTCTGGATGGTTCATCAATTTCGGGCATGAAATATTTAGAATTCGAAATTATTTTGTCTTTCAAAATTGTAGATCTTTGAGTCTTCTTTAATCTGGAACTTGAATCAGCTCAATCCGATATCGGAGTAAACAGTTATACCCAAAATATGACAGATGCGTAAAATTGGAATTTCCAAAACTGCACTTCGTTAAAACGCCCTTTCAAGTTTCCAATCTCCAAAATTAATATGTCAAGTCCAATTTTTACTCTTATTTGACCCACATTTCGTCCTAAATGATTTCATTGTGTCCCAATATTATTTTATCTGTAAAATAAACTAAAACACATCAAAACGTCATCAAACCCGAGAAACTAAACAAAATATTAAGTAAAAGGGGCGGTAAATATTGATATATTTTCCGCTCATCATTAGGTAACTCAAGAGTCGAAACTTTAATGGTATATGCTAGCTTGGAGATGCCACTAAGCTAGCCAAAGCTTAAATAAGTCAGATTTGCACTTGAAAATGGGGAATCTCTCCCTTACAAGATTCGACCATAGCCAAATATGAAGAAGTTTTTTTTTTTTTTTTAATTTTGTGGTGATCTATTAATGAATAAAAATAGTTTATATACAACGAGACAAAGAAACCCTAATTAGCATAAAAATAGCCAGAATATCCTTAATGAGTGAAATGCCATTTAAATCCTGAAAACTGCTCTTACTTACACTCAAGCACGTCCCCAATAGTCATTTCCCACCTAAAGTAACTTAAAACTAGGATTAAAAACTAATCTAATTTAGTTAACTTAATTTGAGCAACTTACATAATTACGTAGGTTCTAAGCGTAATTAATCTTAATGACCTAGTCAACTGACTTAATTACATCAAAACTAAGATTAATATATCAAACATAATGTCTGGCATAAATTAGGCCAAATTCTTCAAAATGATCCTTATCTTCAAAATGGGTTTGTGAGCATCACTCATATATGATTTGAGCGAAGTGAAGTAACTTTGAGCCCTCTCCATTGAAGCCCACATGCGATACTTGTAATGGTTTCATGAGCTTAGTCATGTCCCTTGGCACTCCAAATTCGCATATGCCTTGATTCATGTCATTTTAAGAAATGGTAAATTTATTAACTCTATCAATAACCAAAACAAATCTGTTATATCATAAGGAATTTACCTTTTCTATTTTTTTTCTTACGATATGATTCAATTCCGGGAACCGCATTTGATGTAACACAAGAAATTTGTCTTTTCTATTTATTTTCCCCTCACAATGAAGTATTCAGCTTCAAAAATGGGGCAAAAAGAAATCTTTATAAGGACTTCAGCTAAATTTAAACGCAATTGGTGTCAAGAGTAGGGCTGGCGAATCAACCGGATTTTGAAAAACCCAACCATATTTAGTGTTTTTAATTTAAGTTCAGGACTGAAAAACATAATAAGAGTATCAATTCAAAGTTTAATAAACTGATTTTTTTCAATATCTTGAAAATATTAACAAATAACATTTGATCTTAGAAATGAATTTTTCAAAATCCTACCTATTTGCCAACCCTAGTCAAGAGTTCAATACCCAACACAAACTCAGCTTAGTACTGAATCACGATCCATACTATTAAGCCTCAGATTTATCTTATTAAACCTCATCTTCAAGAATCAAAACTGTAGTGTTAATAAGATAAACATGAAGGCATAATAACATCGATCATTTCTAAAGCCTAAACATGACACAAACATACACACAGAGAGATTGCTTTCACTCACTAAATTAAGTTGGAAAGAAAATCCCGACTTTACATCAACTAACTAGAATTTTTTTTTCTTTTCATTTTTTTCTCGGAAAAAAAAAAGATAAAAAGGACACGAGTTTAGAAATTTGCCTCATCCTCAGCGAATTTCGACAAAAACCTCAAAATTAAGGGCTTCGGATCATCTGTGTCTTTGATTTCAAAAACGCCTTTCATTAGACGGGTGTAGAGCCTTTCAAGCTGCGGAATGCAATGACTTTCAGTACGCTCCAGAAAAACCCGCTTGATAGACTCTGCTTCTTGTACAACTTCGCTACATGATATCATAACAACCTGGGATCCACTCCCTTCTGTCTGACCAGAAGCTTCTCCAGAAGCTTCAAGCCGGTTACCACCATCAGCACATGAAGATTCCAGCATTTCAATATCTGCATCATCATTTGCTTCAATGTCGTTGGCTGATTTTGTTTGTCGTACTGAATCTTGATACCGTGAGCTATCTTCTGCAGTTGTATCTGATTTTTCAGCAACACAGAACATCAAGTGGGAGTCGTTTGTTGATTTTGGATGAGGAATTGTATATAATTTTAATTAAAGAAGCATCAGGATACCTGCATGAGGAGCATCAGTATTCTTTTTTGGCCTTCTAAGAGCCTCGTAGCTTTGATCAAGATTAACCTCTGGCTGGACATTACGAAGCCGTGCACTCGCCCTGGTAATAGTTCCTAGCTGCACGACAGGAGTAGTTGGGAAAATTGAATCCTCTAAATCATCTGGCAGATTAGTGGGACCCCCTTGGGCGGCAATCTTGTCACAGTAGGTTACTAGTGCCGGATCCATCTGTGATAACATTCCATTCACCTGAAAAACAAAATGATGAGTAAAGGATATTAATTTTTCCTGAAAAACATTAAGAATTTTTTTCTGAAAACCAAAAAAAGAAACAAACATACCGCATCCCGAAGCTCATAAGCTCTACTAACAATCCTAGCGCCATTGTAATCATTTCCATTAAATACCTGGATTTAGAAGAGAAATTACATCAGTTCACCATAACAAACATACTTCTGGACTTATCTGGAAAAAGAATACAAGCTTGATATACATCAAAACAGCAGTGACTAAATTACAATGTGTGCCACGGTCTTCGACACATCACAAGAAATAGAAATCACTTGGGCTCTTGCCACCATAAATAGAAATAACACTATCACTTAATTACAGCAAAGTGCGACAAAAAGGAAACTATAATGTATTACAATAATGTGACATAAGAGAAGGAATAATTCAAACAAAGTAAAACAGTTGAATTAGTACTGGGTTCTAGCTTTTGAAACCAGTAGGGTTGGGTTTCTCTTGCTGTTGTTCAAGTGGTCCTGGAGTTGAATCCCATGGATGCCAAGGTTTTGGCCTTGTGAAGATTTGGGTTGGGGGTTGCTGGTATTTTTCATTTTTATTTTGAAAAGAAAAGTCTTAAAAATCTTAAATGGACTTCCAAATTCCCAAAAATCCGCAAGAATAAACCATGCATAGCTTTGAATGGCTTTATCGCAAAGTGTTTGATCATTGTTCACTTTTACTTTAAAACAGAACTTCCAGAAAGCCATTCAAGTAAAAGTAAAAGAAACTGAAAAACGAAATTACCAATGGAAAATGCATTTATATTAACCCAAAAAATTGATATCTTCCCAAGCAAAAATAATTTACAAGAGGTCATACACTGATTTTACAATCATTTGTGTTTTTCCTAGAAAAAAAATCTACTTTACTCTTTCACTGCTTTCATTGCTCTGCTGGTTCCCTATTCCAACAATATGTCCACACACATACTACATAGTATGCATGTATAAATGTGTGACACTACAACACCCTATGTTCCACGTGTTTCCCTGGTCATTAATGAACCAAAATTTGATCGGAAAAGAATATATATATATATATATATATATCAAGATCTTTAAAAATAACAAGAAAATTCAGTTTCATGCGAAAACATTAGCCACATATGCACACCTTTGCATTTGTCACGATAAGATCCACGTCTTGCACAAATGCCGAACAAGTAACATACTGCGCAGAATCAACACGCTGGAGCAAGGTGGCCAGATCCATAGGGTTCTGGATAATTGAACGATAGTTTGGAGCATCCTCATCTGTGACCGGATAATGGAAGGCACTGAATCGTTTATCATATAACATCCTGCAAGGTGATAACAAAACATAAATGTGTCTGATGAATTGTCGCACTCGCACCACCAAGTTGCAATATACACAAGTTAAGCACAGTCATCTGTAATTTTATTTGAACTTGTGGTGTTGAATTTCACAGTCTTCAAGCCAATCACAATATCACTTCAAGAAATTCAAGCGTTTCTAAAACATAATATTGGAAAAAGGACCAATAATAAGGAAATATATTTACCGATTACAAATATCTCTAAGACACATCCTCAATCGACGAAGGGCATGCTGCTCAGCCTCTACCTTAGCTTTTAACTCGGATGCCTTTGGGCCACTTGCTACTTTTGGTACTTTGTGAAGTTCAGGATGGGACACCGATTCCTGGGGTTTTTTGGCTCTGCCCTCCAACACCACTGACACAGCAGCTTCAATTAAACGGTCCAAAAACAAAGATCTGTCTTCTCTTGATGGCTTCTCCACTTCATAGCTACAATATATAATAATTTATTATATAACAATATGTTTCAGGCAGCTTATGCTTTTGTAACAGAGAATTGGAAACTTATTTAAAAATTGAGTTCACAATCCAAGACATTAAAATGTTTTTAAAATGCCAAATTATTATAATCAAATTCCTACAAGAAAAAAAAAAAAAGCAGAGTAGCATAGCATTCCTTGTAGGCACCATAAATAGTTGATTTTTATTCCCTTTTACAAAATTTAAAACCTTCATATAAAAATGTTATCTTAGTTAACAGGTTGTTAAGGTAGATTCAAGGAATTCCAGTCCAAATGAACAGCATATTAAAGTGCTGTTAAACTGAAGTATCCAAAGCAAGCATTGAGAATCTACAATTCACCAGATCCTTTGTTGTATTTCAGCATGCAAGTCACTTATCTGCTACTCAGAGAATGAGCACAGAATTCATATAAGTTTGATATTTGGTATTACAAGCATTAAATGGAACAGAACAAAATGAGTCCTAACATGGAAATTAAAAGTTTAACACTAATAGTCTCTTCTAAAAATAAACGTCCACATGAGAACACAGAAAGAGTTCATTTCATTGAAATACAAGGTTTAGGTTGTCTATAATAGAATCAACTATGAATTTAGGAATCAGTTATTAATAGTCAATATGAAAGCTACAAACTGTGCAGTGCTAGATTTGCATAACTAGTTGCTTTTAGTAAGACATACACAGCACGAGGAGGAAATACTGAAGAAGAATCCCCTTCAACTTCAGCAAGTGGGACTGAGGATGTTCCAAGTAATAATATAGGCAAGTCTGATGGCAATTCTTCTAATAGAGTCAGCAGAACTGCCCTGAGCTGTTCATGTGCCTGTAAAAAAAAGAAAAAAGAAAAAACTATCAGTACTCAGAGAAGCGTAACAGAATAAAGTTTATTAAGTTCAATGAATTGATCTTAAGAAGTTTATTAAGTTTAACGAATTGTTAAGAACATGATATTAGAAAAATTGTAAATTAAACATCACCATCACCTGAATAGGTAGATATGATAATTTCAATGGATCACCATCACCTGAATAGGTAGATATCATAATTTCAATGGAAAAAAAATACATAAATAAATACTTCGCTCACATTCTCCCACCAAAGGTTGAACTGTGGTATATAGAGTATTGATGGTGTCGTCCTCCTTGCTTCCCCAAATATATGTACCAATGCCTCCTCCGGTGTCTTGGCACTAGGATCTGAAAGAAGAGCTGGAAGACCAAGAGAATGAACAGGAAATTTCTCCAGTTCATGTAAAATTGCAGGCCCAATATGATCCTGTTAAACTAAATCAGTAAGTATATTTAGTTTGAGAGCCCCAAAGAATATAATTTTCCAAAATCAAAAGGTTCCAAGATGTTTACCAAACCAGTGCCTTCACTACCAAACAACACAAGTCGTGGTCTATATACAAGAGAAATGGCAGACCCATGGGAAAGCATGCAGAGTTTGGTCAACTCTGACGACAGAGCAAGAGGGGGGAAAATATCAGATATATAAGCCATGGCTTTCTGGAGATGCTTTTGCAGACACGGTGCAACTACCAAAGACAATGGTCTAGAGTGCACAACGGCACCTCTGTGAGCAGCCGGAGTAATAGTTGACATGGCTTCTATAAAGTGATATTTTTCAACCTTAACTGAATCAACATCAATCAAGAATTTATCATCACTGGTGTAAACTTGAGGATATTTTTCACGGAAAGCACGAATGGCAGCTTCAGTGCATAAAGCTTTCAAATCAGCACCACAATATCCTACACAACTAGCTGCAAGTTCAGATTTCAGTTCCCTTGTAGGAGGTTGTTTCCATTTTCGAGTGTGGATGTCTAATATCTCAGCACGTGCCTCACAACCAGGCAAAGGGAAGTTAAATTCACGATCAAATCGACCAGGGCGACGCAATGCTCCATCGATTGCATCAACCCTGTTGGTTGCGCCAATCAAAACAACTTGACCACGAGAATCAAGGCCATCCATCAAGGCAAGTAAAGTGGACACAATGGAATTGTGAATCTGCTCTTGCTTGCTAGACCTCACTGGTGCAAGTCCATCTATTTCATCAAAGAAGATGATGGAAGGCTGATTCCTTTGTGCCTCCTCAAAAAGTAGTTTCAATTGTCTTTCAGCTTCACCAACCCATTTGCTAAGTACATCAGCACCCTTGCGCATATAAAAGCTAACCTTCTGACCAGCCTTTGAAGCAGCACAAGCTAAAGCTCTAGCAATCAATGTTTTCCCAGTACCAGGAGGTCCACATAACAAGACTCCCCTGGGAGGAGTGATGTGATAACTAGCAAAGAAGTCTGGATAGAGTAAGGGGAAAAAAACCATTTCTTTCAGGGCATCTATATATTCAGAAAGCCCACCAATGTCATCAAAACTCACACTCTCATCAACCTGTACTGGTTGAATATCTGCCCCTCCCTTAGAGCTTGGCCCAGCAGTTTGAATCCCAGAAGTCAGTGTAGCTAACGTATCACCCTGATGTCCCCAACCTGATGCCGCGACATTTAATCCCCATGTTGTAGTCCCATGCATTTCCAGTCCTCCAAAGAGCCAAGATGGGCCAGATCTGCTCCCACCCCGCCCCCAGGGAATAGCGGGACCTTGGTCTAGCTCATCCACAAGAAGAGAGTCATCAGAATCTTCAGCTCTTCCTAGACGATGACGCTTATGAACTCTTGATCCCCCCTTCCTTACATCCCTACCAACCTTGGTCCCTATTCCCTGATGTAACACCCTTCGAGGAGACCTTGGTCTTTGCTTACCTTCTTCCACAGAAAGCCTACGGACCTCTGCACGATTTCGAAGATCATATCGCCTTCTTCCTTCCTGTTCTTCGCCTTCTTCATCATCACCATCTTCCTCTCCTTCATCCTCACCCTCACCCTCACCCTCACCCTCACCCTCATCCTCATCCTCATCCTCATCCTCGGCCTCGGCCTCCCCGTCGCCCTCAATCTCATTCTGGCCATCATCTACATCGTTGTCGGATTCATTCCCGTTTTCAGTTTCATCTTGGCCAACTTTCTCTTTGGATGTACCTTGCTCATCTCTAGAATCTAAATTTAACCGTTTTCTAGTGACTACTATAGAATGACGAGGCCGCAATCCTTCACGGCGAGGTGCTGGTTTAGTCTCTAAAATCTTCTTATGCTTGAGAGATGATAACTCATCTTGACTCACATTGTTTCGAATCCGATTTCTCAAAGTTCGATACGAGGGTCTCTGAAACAAACAAGTCAAAGCTTTTAGTCCTAAATTACAAAATTTTTAAAATGCCAATCATTTTAGTTTTATCATAACAATCTGGGAGCTTCTCTAAAACCATCAAAACCAAGATAATACATGATTTGTTAACTATAATTCCCTACCATTAGGTCTTCATCCTCCGATCCAGAACTGTCAGTGTAATCTTCAAGATTCACAGAAATCCTCCTTTTTCTGGTAGAACGCCGAAGGTTGAGTGGAACTGACTGCAAACAATAGAGTGATTAACTTATACTAGAACTAAACTGCATGGCACCAGAGAAAATAGACTCAATGTTTTGATCTGTTGAAGAAAAAGCATGTATCCAGAAAGTATGCAGAGATGCAACAAATTGGGCCCATTATTAAGGACTCAAATTAATGTATCTGTGATAACCAACAAATATACAACAATCATGAATTAAGAATGACTGAAATGAAGAACACAATAATAATGTCAGATCGTCTAAACCATCACAATAAAAGAAAAAATAACACCACATCTTCACGTTTAAGGCATTAAAGAATAAAGGTTATGTTCATACAAATTTGACCTCAAATCCTCAATAAAAACTACAAAATACACAGACGGACTTCATCTCTCCCGCACATTTACAAAGCAATATTTTTCACTGCCAACTTCCAAGACATACAGAACACGTGTTCGTTTTCAACAGAAAAGTTCTTTAGTTAACATTAAGCACAAAAAATTTACTTATTTCCCCTGATAAAGCTTAAATCTGTGCCTGAGTCTGATTTTCCAAAAATAATTGATGACAGAAAACAAATTATTAATGCATGCACAACTGACTCAATATAGTATCATGTTTTTTTCAACATTGTAACTCAGACCAGCCAGTTAATTACAGATTGATTCAAAGAGCTCAGAAGTAGAGAGGCGTAACTAGAAGCATTTAAGAGAATAGGGAAATTGATCACATATTTAATGTAGTTGGAGAGAACTGAGGTTGGAGGGCCATAAACCAGATCATTCCTTCAAATTTTATAATGCATTTGCAGTAAGCTTCCACAGCATTTCCAATGCACCTATCACAAAGTGACTGCTGGCTCCATCAATGATGACAGGTCAGGATATAAGCATAAATTTATGCTTGAACACCTCCTTAATTCCATCACATGAACGTGTGTATGACCAAAAATAAAAGATCATACCCTGTAAAGAACAAACATTACAAAAATACCAGTTGGCTTAATCAACTTACATTTTTATTTGAGGTCCGCATCGGGTGTTTTCCTGGGCCAAACATCCTGGCAATCTGGGAAGCTGCTGTCCTGGCCTTAGTCTTGCTTTTCCTTGGGCGAATTGGATTATAATACAAGTATGTGCGACCCAATATTTTAGGTCTTCTCCTAAGTCTATCACTTGTGCGTACCGGCCCAGAAACAGACCCATCTCCTTGACCAGATCGTTTAGGATACATAGGATAGGACAACACTAATTTTGGTTATAATTATATCCTTCCATAAACGCCTAAATATACACATAAAAACATCAAACAGATCATTTTTCTACCTCAAAATCAACATAAGCATCACAGATACTCAAAAATAAATTATATTGCTGAAACTAGCGGACAAAAATTGACACTTCTTAGTAATGAACGCAGACCCTCAAATCAGTAACAGAGGTCACTCAATTGATAAACTGCATACTCATATATACTTCAAAATCCATTATATTACACCAAATAAAATATTAGGAACCATTTTTTCTTCATATTTCAGTCTATTTTAGCTCCTTCACATACAAAATCAAAAGCAACGCTAAAAAAAAACAACAAATTAATCATCAACCTGCAAAAACAATGCATGCAAAACAAAATTCACACTGCTTTCCCAAAACGACAATGCAAAATCTCCATTAGATTTCAACAAAACTACGTAATTAAATAAATCAACAGCTCACATATCCGCAGCATTACAAAAATTTATTTTACCAAATTACAATTTGACTTCTTAAAAAAATTAAATTAAAATAAAATAAAACGCAATAAATAAAAATTAAAATAATAATCGTTTCAAAAAGGAAACGGACGGCTCAGATTTACCTGATGAGAGGTCTAGCGAGAGTGAGAGAAAGGCCTTAAACCTCAAACACTGTTGGGTTTTGAAGAGAGCTTGAGAGTTTTATAAAAAAAACCTAAGAGACCGAGTTTGCTCTGAGTTAGTAAATCACTGAGTCGAATTCACGAGTTACGAGATTTTATTTTTTATTTTTCCCCCTTCAGAGCGGGTCCCACAGCAGGTTTGTCGCTTTCTGCCACGTTTTTCGAAATATTGGGGAAATCCATATGCTTGACGACGAAGGCCAATCAATAGGTGCCACGTTTACGGAGGCTGAGTTTCAATGACGGTGTTAATTTGATATGGTCTACATGTATATCACGTGGCGAGTCTCTACTGGCTGTGTGGGTTACAATAAGTTAATTGTTTTTGCAGTAGATTTTACGCCACCCCTTTCAAGTGTGATAGGTATTATTATTCGAGATAAAAAAATTATTTGAGATTTTGATTTTTTAGGTAGTTCCAATCGGGGTTTTGGGTTTTTTTTCCAACCCTAGTAGGATGGCATTGGATAGCACATCCGCAATTCTTGTGTTGCATTTGTATTGGCAATCGAAATCATATATTTACAATATATCTATATTCGTTAAAATTTTCGAGGTCAGTATTTTTATTTGTATCCGTCCATTAATGCGGATATCCTTATCCGCCAAAAATATTGGTAAAATCAGAAAAATATAAATCCATTAACAAAAAGGGACGCTAATAATCTCCGTATGATGGGATGCGGGTACATCAGGGGCATGTAAGGAAATAACTTTTTATACTCATTGGTTTGACGGGTTGGGCATGAGTATTGACATCTCATTTCAAATATAAGTAAATTTCATGTATGAATGGGGACCTATACGAAGGCCCGCGGGGGCCTGGTACATTAAGAGCGGATAAGATGACAATTTATGTACTCGCTGATTAAACATGACATGTACAAGTATCGGCATTCATGTACCATATTTGACTCGCTGTCATCCCTACTAATAAATATACGATATCCGAAACAACTAGTCCATTACATAGAAATTTGTAATACAGTTTTGAAGATCATTTCAATATAATTATCACATATAAGACTATAATGAACACAACACAATTTTAAAAATCAATTTCAACACAAATAAAATATCACATTTTCCCCAAATATAACCCATGGATTCCATGTTTGCTTTTAAACTTCATTTACAATGATTGTTAGACGGATGTGTTATTATTCATTTTATAACATGCATTGTTCAAACAAAATCATTAAAAGAAATTACACAAATTAAAAAAAAAAAATGAACACAAACTCAAGTGTTAGAAAAATCTGGAAATTGCTATATAGAAAATGATGGATTTAAACCAAGTCGAGAAAATATATGTCTTTAAGAACTTATTAGTCATGCCTCAGTGCACTACGGATCTCTTATGACTAATGTACTCTCATAATGTTTGGTTGCTTCTTGTAAAAGGGACATTCATTTCTTCAATAACTTGAATTAGGAAAATAGTGGAAACTCTCTCCCTTGAAAAAATTTAGGCTCTTTAACAATTGTCTAAGACTTACGAAAATAACATTGAATGTGAATGAAATGAGTGAGTAGAAAAATGAGAATCAATGTCTTATTTATAAACATGGAAGGTTATCATTGAAGATGAACTATTAAGCTTAATGATGCAATCCTTAAAATGGTCATAAATCTTCAATGTACCCTTCTAACTCAAAGGTTATATCATTTCTCTCTAAATGATACATTCATTCATTTGGTATCTTTCCTAAAGGTTACATATTAAGAACATGTCTTATCACAAGACACCTTATAAATACACTTTATATTTAGAAAATTTCCTACAATGTCAGCCAAGTAAAATTACGCTAAATATGAATTTCCACTAGAAAGAATGAAAAAATAAAGAAAATCGACAAGTTGAGTAACGAAACAAGCAATTCAACTTAAGTAAAATACATGCATATGATACAGTTTTTAGCTATTTAGCATCCAGATAGTTTCAAGAATTTGTTGCAGGGCTTGAAGGTGTTAATAAAAAAATATATTATCTATAGTCTCAGGTTTTTTTGCCCAATCTCGGGACCGTAAAAATGGCTCTTGTGTTGGAGTTGTTGCTTAGAGTGTCAATCCGAATAATATATTGTACATTATATTTTATTATTTATTAATAAAATAACTATATTTTCATTTCAACCTTGTTAATGGTAATGTCATTATGTATATTATATTGATATATAAATATATTAAGAATGACATCGACATTACAATAATCATATAGTAATACTGGACACTGGGTGGTTCAATATTGGGATAGTATTACTACTATAAATTATTCTTAAAGTAAATATTCACATTCGTTGGTTTTGAAATACGGTTGAATTCCTATAACCTAGAAGACTAGCACATGTCGTATATTGGAATTGGAGTTCCAATGGTTTAACCTGATATACCATGAGCAGGGGAAGCTCGTATAAACATGTGGGTATTCGTTGGAGCGAATATTGAATGACTCACATGTGATTCATAATAGTTGAAAGTACAGACCACCGTCAATAGGAATCTCCTCGAGTCGAGTAGTATATGTGATCCTTTGACTATAGGATATCATTGATTTTATGTGTGATCCTCCATACTTTGATGCCATATATGTCAGAGGAGACTGGCCTCAAAGTAGAAGGAGTTCAGGCCGATGACTTAGGGAAACCCAACGCATGAGAGAAAACACTCGATCAAGGTTGCTCATGTCACTGGAGGAACAACATACACCGTCTTGAACAGATCATTGGCCCAGATAATTCGGGAAATTCAGGATAAGGGCTTACTGACTGAGCCCGACCCAAAGAGATTCTCGGTTGAGAAAAGAGATCACAAAGCCTATTGTGCACACCATAATATGAGAGGGCATGTCACATGAAGATGTAGGGACCTACAAGAACAAGTCGAAGACCTAGTGATGAATGGCTATCTCATTGAGTATGTTGATCATGAGGTCATGAAGGCGAGGCGGTGCCAGTAGCGAAAGTCATTAGACCGGGTACTTATCATCTTGAACAGCTAGACAATACCCGGCTCAAAAAGCCCTGGAACGTTGAGATGCTACAAAGGTATTTTTCTAATAGAGTCTCTCTAAGAATTACCCTCAAAAAGTTGTAAGAAGTGCAATAAATCCCAAGAATATAAATAGGACTTTCCCTTTTTAAATAAAAACTTGTTCATTCAGGCTTATTTATTATTTGGATGAAAAAGACTTGTTAGATATTCTTGGGAAATATTTATGGTTGAGATACATCAAGGGGTGTAGAACATGTGGGAAAGGCGCGAAACCTATGGCACACAAATCTCTGATGTCATTATCAAACCCCTCGGGCTAGAGCGTCAACACCCAATGACTTAAACCTTTAGGGAATTTGAGATACATCAAAGGGTGTAAGATATGTGGGAAAGACACGAAACTCGTGGCACACCAATCTCTAATGTCATTATCAAACCCCCGGGCTGGAGCGTCAACACCCTATGGCTTACACCTTTGGGGAATCAGAACGAGAAGATCTGCATGATGTTTGGCGCCTCAAGTATTCATAGCACGTTCGACGAGAGAGTCGGCGTGGCATTTGGTGCCCTAAGGTAATCATAGCACATATGGGTTGAAGATAGTTGTGGTACTACGGTACCTTCTAGGTCGCATAGTATGGGGAAGGCCCACGGGCCTCTGTGGCATGTGTAGCTTCGAGATAGGCCTAGCACGAGGGTGTTTGGGTTGGTGCTCAGAGCGCCAATTCCGGTTGTATTTCTTTATGAATACTACTGTAAAACGTTATTATTATGAATAATATATGCAGTTTCTATAATATAATGTATATTTTAATATGGTAAAGACGTAATGACCTTAGAATGACTAGTCATGGTGCTGTTGCAAAAGCGTCGCAACTGACATTGAGTAGTATCATGACATTGTCATTCTCATACAGTTCCTGGTCAAAGTTTACACTACTTGGTCAGTATAGTAAACCCGCTGAGACCGGTACATGTCGTATACTGGAATATATGATTCCATTGGTTTATAGCGGATAAATACTGAACGACTCAATAAAGATTCTTAATGGATGATACACCAACGTCAATAAGAATCTTATCATGTTGAGTAGCACTTGTGATTCTTCGACTTGAGATACCACTGTGGGCGCATGAGAGATCTTCCACACTTAGATGAAAGTCACGTCACCGATCTATTTAGATCAGACCTTCGCATGTTCGTTGGGTGTGGATAGATCCTCAGGGTGTCCTGTGTGTATCGAGATAGAATCCGTCAGTTCTGTGTATCAGAGCATAGGTAGTCCATATGATTAGCAATCAGATAAAAATCATGGGCTTGTGGTACAATTTAGAAGTTATTTCTAAATGTTCTTTTTGAGATTGCTAATAGAATAGTCGACTGGATAATCCCTATAGAGATTTGAAGTTTACATCTATATCTCTGGGATTTATCCGGATACCTGTGACGGAAGAATTATACATTTGCCATGACATCGACCTGTATGATTCAGTGAGTTTATCCGTGTTCGTCATAATTTACGGGTGGATAAATTATGGACACGAAATTGGATTTCGTGACGGATATGCATGAGTCTATAGAGTCTCACTAATGAAACATACTCGTAGAGCACTAGGGCAACATTTATATATAATGTTGATTATTTATAAAGTCGTTTAAAGTTTAAACGCAAAATACATGTGTAGGGACCCGATAGTTATTTCCTTAATTTTTGTGTATTTGTATTTAATTTGACAATTAATCAAATACACATTAATTAATTTTCAAATTCAGATATTTGACTAATATCATAAATATATATGTGTTTGATATTTATTGTAAATATAATACATATATCATATATATTTATAATTAATTAATTAATTATTTATTTAATTGTTAAATGATTAAATTAATTAAGTATGAATATTTAAGTTATGATATTTTATTAATGGCTTTAGTTGCAATTGTTGACTAACTTTAATTCATTAAATGGTTTGATGATTAAAGTTGACAAGTTGTAAAGTTAAAATTAATTGAAACAAAAAAGTAAATATCTTGATATTTTGTATACTACAAATTCGGCCAATGGCCAAATAAAGGAAGTATATATTGTTTCTTTTATTTTAGGGTTCCAACAACCTAATACACTTTGTCAAAAACTCCATTGAAGAAAAGAAAAGAAGCTTGAGAGAAAGATAAAGAAAAACAAGAAAAAACTTGGAATTTTAGTAAGTTTCTTCAACTTACTATTAGAGAGGAAAATGTTCCTTGTGTTCTAGGCTACATGCTATGATGTTCTCATGTTATTCTTTTCTTTATTCTTTGTGTTTTTGTTTGATGGATGTTTGTGGATAGAGTTAAAGCATGTATAAGTTTATAAAATGCTTATAAAGTGTTTACTATTATTATTTTGTTAGTTTGAGAAAACTTGTTGCTAATCTAGAGTTGTTGACCCACTCTTAAATGACCTAGATTTGTACTATGGTTGTTTCATTGTGGATGATTGAAATATTGGATTTTGCTAATTTGGTTTAATTTGTCCAATTTGATGAAATTGAAAAGCCCAAAATTTGGAAGTGGTTTTAAACCCCAAATATGAGAATGACAACGTCATGATACCACTCAATGTCAGTTGCGACGCTTTTGCAACAGCACCATGACTAGTTATTCTAAAGTCATTACGTCTTTACCATATTAAAATATACATTATATTATAGAAATTGCATATATTATTCATAATAATAACGTTTTACAGTAGTATTCATAAATAAATACAACCGGGAATTGACGTTCTGAGCACCAACCCCAACAAAAACTCCCACTTACTCTAGTGCCAATAACGATTGTATCTAATACCCATCGACTCCACGTGTTTATCAAACAACTTCAGAGGTATGGCCTTCATCAGCGGGTCTGCTACATTATCTTCACTTGGTACCTTGCACACGATAATATCCCATCGCGACACAATCTCTCGAATGATGTGGTACTTGCGTTCCACATGCTTTGACTTTTGATGCGCCCTCGGTTCCTTTGCTTGCGCAATGGCTCCAGTATTATCACAGTATAACGGAATCACATTCTCGATACTTGGGACAACTCTCAATTCTGTGATAAAGTTCTTTATCCACACAGCCTCTTTTGCAGCTTCATAAGCTGCAATATATTCCGCCTCAGTGGTGGAATCTGCTGTTGATCCATGTTTGGAACTTTTCCAATAAACTGCACCTCCATTAAGGGTAACTACGAATCTAGATGTAGACTTTCTATCATCGGGATCCGATTGGAAATCGGAATCCGTATACTCGTTAACTTGCTGTTCGTTTCCTCCAAAATTGTTAACTTATCCTTAGTACCTTTAAGATACTTGAGGATATGTTTAATGGCCATCCAATGGTCATTACCTGGATTGGATTGATATCTGCTAGTTACGCTAACAACAAAATTGATATCAGGTCGTGTACATAACATGGCATACATTATGCTACCCAAACACGAAGCATAAGGTTGGTTAGACATTCTAACATTCTCATCTTCTGTTTGTGGACTCATCTTCTTTGAAAGATGAATCTCATGTTTGAACGGTATGTTTGCTATCTTACAGTTACCAAAATTATACCGTTCTAAGATCTTATCTATGTATGTTGATTGGGATAACCAAATCAGCCTCATTTGTTTATCTCTATAGAGTTTTATCCCTAAAACATATGAAGCTTCTCTCAGGTCCTTCATGGAGAAATTCTTACAGAGGTACGCTTTGACGCTTTGTAACATACCTAAATCATTCCCAATGATTAGGATGTCATCAACATATAGGACTAAAAATACGACCATGCTCCCACTGGCCTTCTGATACACACAAGATTCTTCCCAATTCTTGAGAAAACCAGACGATCTAATAATCTCGTCGAATCGAAGATTCCAACTTCGTGAAGCTTGTTTAAGTCCATAAATGGACTTCTTAAGCTTACATACCATACCCGAGTTTTCGTTGGATGCAAAACCTTCCGGCTGTTCCATATAGATTTCTTCATCAAGAAATCCATTTAGAAAAGTCGTTTTGACATCCATTTGCCAAATCTCGTAGTCATGATACGCAGCTATAGAAAGCAAAATCCGAATAAACTTAATCATTGCTACTGGTGAGAAAGTTTCATCGTAGTCGATACCAGGTCCCTGTGTGTAACCTTTTGCTACCAGTCGGGCCTTGTAAGTCTCAACCTTACCGTTAGGCCCGCGCTTCCTCTTGTAAACCCATTTACAACCAATATGAACAATTCCTTCGGGAAGCGGAACCAATTCCCAAACTTGATTCTCATGCATTGAGTCTAACTCAGATTTCATGGAACTTTGCCATTTCACGGAGTTGATGTCCAATATTGATTCTCTATAGGTGAAATGATCAGTCTTTTAAACTAAGAGAACATTTAGACTCTTTTCTTGTATCAAATACAAGCGTTCAGGAGGTATAGATACCCTTTCTGACCTACGGAGTGTGTGTGTTGAAGGTCATTCATCTACTTGAACTTCAGGTTCCTCCGTTGGTTCGTTGTTTTCAGGTTGGACTTCATCAAGTTCAACCTGTCTATGATTACCACATTCTGACAAAAATTCTACTTCTAGAAATTTTGCGAAGCGAGCTACGAACACATTTCTATGCTCGGTATCATAGAACAGATATCCCCTCGTATTCGAATATCCGACAAACCTAAACTTTTACCCTAGAGGCGAAAGCTTATCTTGCTGAGTCACCCTGACATAGGCATGACAACCCCAAACCTTAATGTAACTAAGATTTGGTCTCCTACCGAACCATATCTCATACGGAGTCGTAGGAACAACTTTTGAAGGAATATTATTCAAAAGATGTGCAGCTGTTAAAATAAAGTAGCCCCATAAATAATAGGGCAAATCTGTGAAACTCAACATCGATCGGACCATATCCAATAAAGTCTGATTTCTCCTCTCAGACACTCCATTGTGTTGTGGAGTACCTGGAGGAGTATATTGAGCGAGAATCTCATTCTCCTTCATATAATCCATGAACTCATTGCTCATATATCTGCAGCCTCTATCGGATCGAAGGTATTTAATATATTGACCAATTTGTTTTTCTACTTCATTTTGGAACTCTTTGAATTTTCAAATGTTTCTGATTTATGTCGTATCAAATAGACATAACCGTACTGTGACAGATCATCGGTAAAGTAACGAAGTACGAGTAACCACTGTGAGTAGTATGACTTAGTGGACCACATACATTATAATGTACGAGTTCCAGTAAGTTAGTGGCGCGATGTCCAATACCAGAAAATGGGGCTTTGGTCATCTTACCCTGAATACATGATTCACAAGTTGGATATGATTCAATGGTAAGATCTGGTATCAAACCATTCCTAACCAATTGGGTAAGGCGTTTAACGCCTATATGACCTAGTCGCATATGCCAAAGTTCAGTATTATTAATTACAGGTAAACTACGTTTATTAACTCCAGTATTGAAAATATCTTTTGAAGTTTGCAATGTATAATGACCATGCTAGTTTGGACAATAAAGGATCTAAATATTACTTTTATCATATAAATATAAAGAATAATTCTTAATATTAATACGAAAGCCTTATGTATCCAATACAAAAAGTGATATAATATTAGCTACACATTCTGATACAAAATGACAGTCATTTAACAAAAGTGTCTCATTCGACAATGAGATCTCGCATACTCCCACTACAACTGCATCCAAAGAGTCTCCACTCCCGAATCGCAACTGCATCTCTACAGGCTTCAGTCTTCTACTTTCCTTCAGCACCTGCAACAAATTGCAAAATGTGAATGAGACAAGCAGAATCTAAAATCCAGTTGGATGTAATGGCTTCACAAGCCAAATATAAATCAATAACTAGAAAAATAAATGTATTTGATGTAGATGCTCTCTCCCTCCTCAGTCGGGCAATGTAGTCAGGACGGTTTCTTTTCCAGTGCCCGACCTTGCTGCAGTGATGGCACTTGTCTTCAGAAGCCCTCTTGAGCTTTGCTATCTTTGCATGTGGTTGAGGACTGAAACCCTTCTTATTCTTTCTTTTCTTCTTCTTTCCCTTTGACCAAGTCTGGGAAGAAGCGGAAAGAGAAGTAGGTCTCGGAGGGCGAGTCGGTACTCCATTCTTGAGGTCCTCTTCCGCCGTGAGTAACATCCTATGCAGCTCTTGGTAGGTGCATACAATCCCGTTCATGTTGAAATACATCACAAACTGGCGATAATAAGCTGGGAGCGAACCAAGAATGACACTCATACCGAGAATGTCATTCAGAATAAGATTATGTTGCCTCAGTTGATCGATCAAATCGATCATCTGAAGAACATGTGAGCTAACAGCTTGCCCATCATCCAATCGCGCATGGAACAGTTCCATTGCGACCTTATGAACAACAACTTGTTCTTGGTTCTCAAACGTTTGTCTTAATCGTGTCATCATAGTATAAGCATCTGACATGCCATAATAATGTTTCTTGAGTCCTGGTGAAAGCGAACTTAAGATGTATGATTTAACCTTTAAATCATCATCCCTCCAAGCTTGGAAGACTTCGCGTTCTTCCGGTGCAGCGTTCTCTGCCACATCAAGGGGCAGTGGACCCTCAAGAACATATCTCAACTTCTTGGAATCGATGACAATCCTCAAATCCAGATCCCAATCGGCGAAGTTATCAGCGCCTTTAAGTTTGTTCGCATCAAGAATACGCGCAAACTGATTAGTGGATGGTGCCGCCATCACAAATCTATCATATAGATCACGAAAAACGGTTAGTAGAAATTTAAGCAGTTTCATATAATATCATAAGCATAAACTAGATCATGGATTTTTAATCTAAAAATGCCTCTCCCACTAAATCATGCAATACTGTAATCCCCAAACAGAATACAAAGATTTAATAAATAAATTAAATACAAATAGTGAAAAGTGGATCCCGTGAATATATTTCAGCTCACAGCAGAGGCACGGTCTCGCCTACGTATATTCATCATGTAGACAACTCATTTGTCAATCACTCACTAGTGAATCCTAGGTTTCCGGTCCTGGTCGTTTCTCGTTGTCGCTGCTAAGGCAGGCCCACAAGGATACGTACCAAGGTTAAACTTGTCAATGATAAACTCAAGTTACTTGCGTAACCCTGACAGCTAGGGCACGTTCAGGATTCCGCTTTCGCTTGAATTTATCTAGTATCTGATATACATTCGGTATAAATAAATCTATATTGGCTACACCCTCACAACAGAGTCACGGTCTTGGATGTAGTCACAGAGAAATATTTATAAACTGTATTGACAAGACGGACCACATAACATGCATCAAATACATAATTACATTTAAACCTTATTAATTGAGGATTTTCTGCTAAGTGTCATACACCCTAAATCTAATCAAATTAGATTAAAACAAACATGTATAAAGTTAAGAAAACATGATTAAACATTGAATTAAAGGGCTAATTATATTAAGGGGCCTAGAATCAGACTCGCTCTGATACCAATTTTGTAGGGGTTTTATAGCGGGAATATGGTAACGCAACAGAATAGTGGAAAATCAAAATTTTCGATTTCAAAATTTTTTCTCGGATTAATTAAATAAACTTATTTATTTAATTACCCAATAATTAAATTATATTATGTAAAATCTATATTCAAGAGGAGGAAAAACAAACAATATATCATATGTATTCAAATAAAGTAAATGGAGATAATTTCCTAATGAAAAAATTAAGGAAACTTATCTTAAACTTCTAATTCTTCAATAAATTACTTTATGATTTGATTTCCCTAATTTTCTCTCACTTAGGGTTGTTTTGGAAGACTTTTGTTCTTATTATTCTCCTTAGAACAAAAGCAACAAAAATTTGAATAATAATGGCCAACTTTGCCGTGAGTGGGAGGAGGGCAAATAAGGAAATTTTATTTCCAAAAACAAAACAAAATATATATCCACTGACTTCTAACTATTGCCACATGTACCCATTAAAATAAAACACACGTCATAAAAAAATATGACATATATTTGTGTGTGTATAATTAATTATTAATTAATTAACCTTTAACTAATCAATTCAATAAATTTAAATATATATTATATATTTTTACATTTACACTAAATGATAAAAATACATTCATGGGTAACATGTGTAAGAAAAAAATTGATAATTAATTAATGTGCATCTAATCAAATTATGTATCTAATACATATACACATTAATTTAGGAAATTGATGAATGCCCCCGCATGTGTAATTTTCGTTTAACCATTAAATGATTTACGAATAATCGATATTATTCATAATAAATTATCCTAGTGCTCTACGGGTATTTTTAATTATGTGAGACTTTCTAAGTTCGGATATATCCGTCACGGAATCCAATTTCGTGTCAAAAAATACTCACTCGTAAATTATGACGACCACATATATTCTCGCTGAACCATAAAAATCAGATCTTCGCATACTTATAATCATTCCATCATGGGTATCCGAATAAATACCAGAGTTATAGATATAAACGTCAAATCTCATAAGATATAATTTTGTCGACGTATAGATCCGCGATTTCTCAATAACACTCAAAACTCATTTCCGAGTATATCATGGCCATGAATTTAATAAATCACTATCTCATGAAGTGGACACATAAATCTTGTACGCATGACTGCCAGTTCATCTCTAGATACATCACTGGATATCATGAGCATCAGTCCACACCCAATGAACAGGCGGAGGTTTAACCTAAAAAGGTCGAAGACGTGACTACTATCAAAGTGTGGAGGATAACTCATATATCTACGGTAGTATCTCAAGTCAAAGGACCACTATGCTACTCAACTCGAGAAGATTCATATTGACGCAAGGGTATCATCTATTAGGTATCTTCCATGAGTCGTTCAGTATTCATCCGCTATGAACACCCATATGTATATACGAGTCTCCCCATATCCGTGGCCTACCGAGATAAACCATTGAAATCCATTATTCTGATATACAACATGTATCGGTCTCCCAGGTCTATTTACGAACCAAGAATGTGAATCTTGACCAGGATCAGTTCAAGAATGATATTGTTATAACATTTCTCAATGTCAATTGCGACGCTTTTGCAATTACGTTATAACTTAATCATTCTTATGTCTTGTACGTCTTTACCATTTAAATGAAAATATATCGATGAAACTGCATATTTCGTTCATAATAAAATATTATTCATACACGTATTTACAGGAAAATACATGAGAAATTGGCACGCCGAGTACCTACTCCAACAAGAATCACATATAACTGAGCAGGGGGCAATCGTCTCTGCTTAATTTGAAAATTTATTAAAATATATTATATAAATTAATGAAATGTCTAACTTATTAATGAGATAATTTTGGTTTGTCCCAAATAAAATAAAAAGTATCTAACATTTTTTCTGAAAGATAAAATTTGTCTTCACTAAATCAATAACTCCACTGTATAGAATATAAGTGATAAAGTAAACAATAATTCTAAGGGGATATTTTTTTATGATATTGTAGTGACATTCATGTTTCAAGTAATTGTACATTATGCAACTATTTGAAACATAAATGTCACTAAAATATCCCCTCAAAATATCCTAAAGTAAATATACCTCTTAGTGTTGTGGTAGATCTCCCCATTAGTCGATACATAATTTAAAGTTATCCTTAGCAAACTTTTCAATTTTATTATTGTATAAAATTCAAGTTCCTAGAGACAATTTTTTTTTATCTCATGCCACATCCAGTTAAAACTCATCACATTCAGCTAAATTCTTATTTCATTCATCAATTTTAAAATTTCAAAACATCATTTTTTTTATCCCATTCTATTTTAAAAACAAGATATGAAAATATATTTAATATCCCATACCGAACAAAATGAGATCGGGTGTGGAACGGTAAAGGGAAATTTACCATCCCTACATCCAGTGGCCCCCACTGGCCCACCAAAAATTTAAAATTATTTCATCCTGTATAAAATTTAAAATTGTTTAGCCCACCAAGATTAATAATTCTAAATTGAAAAAAAAATATTCAGCCCATATAAATTCCACTCTTAACCTAACATGCACATCATTCTCTCTCCCTTCACTTCACCACCGATCTTCTTCACTCTTCAGCTTCTCTTTCTGATCAGCTTTTCAGAGGTAACTACCATTTTACTTCTCGCTTTCTTTTAGTTAAAATTGTTAAGAATTTCTTCATGTTTGCAGTTGCCGATAGTTTTTATTATTATTTTTATGTATATTATTATTAAATTTTATAATTAATTTAATTATGAGGAATATGAAATTTAAACTTGTAAAATTTGGTGGCTTTTGTAAAAAAAATCATATTAAGTCGAAATAAACAAATTTGAAATTGTTGATGAGTATATTTGAGTGTTGAAATTCTTGTTTGACAGGCCTGCTACTTTTGAAAATCTTGTTGAAATTCATTTTTTTTATAATAGACTACAAATTTAATTTTGAAACAGTTATGGAGAAATATTTTAAGAAAATCTCAAAATTTCATCATCAACCGATGATAGTTTAAAGGAAGAAGTTTCAAATTCTTCAAAGAAATTACAAAGAAGTGATGATTGTTCAAAAGAATAAGTGTCTTATTTGGAGAGAATTATTGATGTTTCCAAAGAAAACGATGTAGATATGCGTTCTAGTATTGAGTTTTCGAAATTGAATGAGATTGGTGATCTTGCAGCAATGTTGGTTCAAACTAAAAAGGATAATGTATATCCACTAGTTTACTTACTTTTAACATCAGCTTTGACTTTACATGTTGTCACTGCCACTATAGAGAGAGTATTTTCAGCTATGAATATTGTGAAGACTTGATGGGAGATCAATAGATGATTTAGTTACATATATAAAAAAAAAAAGATGTATTTAGGAGCATTTATAATGAAATTATCTTTCAAGGTATTCAAAATATGAAACAACATCGTGGACAATTGTAATGTGTAAAATATTCACATATCAATAGAGATATAAATATTTAATATATATTTTTTTATTTATATTTATTTTTCATAATTTTACCCATTGATTTGATTTTCTGGATACGTCAACGCCCTGCCTACTTCAAACTATTGGATTCTTGTCTCACACATTTTTATTGATTCAAGAGGTACACGTGACATGATTCTAATGGAGTCGAAAACACAAATGACAGCTCTAAAAGGGCATCCACAAACAGAACCAATGATTAATCAATGTGATATTTGCATGTCTATATTAAGGAAACACACAAAACTTTTGTCTCCCCAAAAATTTCTCAACCACAAAATCAACACAGCCACACAAAATCTTCAAATAACCCTTCTAGTTTTTGATATATTTTGTTCCTCAAATGCTCTCCGTTTTGTTCAGAAAAAAATATTTATTCTTTTTACACTTCCATCTGAGATAGCTCCGCCCCTTCCTCTCCAGTTCCTGGTACCCGCTTCCGCAGCGGCGTCACGTACCCACAAAGTCGTACTCAGTGTATAAAACTCCCGTTTAAAAAAAAAAAATGAATCACGCAGAACTTGATCGCGTGTTTCAAATGTTTGATCATAACGGAGATGGACGGATATCGAAAAAGGAGCTGAATGATTCATTAGAGAAGCTGGGAATTCACATCCCGGATGTGGAACTGAGTCAAATGATCGACCGGATCGACGTTAACGGAGATGGGTGTGTCGACATTGAAGAGTTTGGGGCGCTGTACAAGTCCATATTGGACGAAAGAGACGGGGACGAGGACGAGGAGGACGAGGAAGATATGAGAGAAGCGTTCAACGTGTTTGATCAAAACGGCGACGGATTCATAACCTTTGATGAGTTGAAATCCGTGTTGGGGTCTCTGGGGGTTAAGCAAGGCAGGACCGCAGAGGATTGCAAGCGGATGATCATGAAGGTTGACGTGGACGGTGATGGCATGGTTGATTATAAGGAGTTTAGGCAGATGATGAAAGGTGGTGGATTTAGTTCTTTGTCTTGATTTTTTTTTTTTTTCAAAAAATAAAGGTTATTGTTGATGTAAATAATTTTCAATAATCCTATCATTTGTTGATAATCGATTATTTAATAAAATCATGTATACATATATATTTTTGAAATATAAATGTATATGCAAACAAAATTTTATTAGATTTTGTCTATTAGACAAGTGTTGGTACGATGTATTGTGGTAATGCGGACTAGGGATGAAAATCGGAACATCTCGTCCTGAATCTCGATTTATTTTTTAAATTTGGGTGAAAAATTGACCCTAATATTAGACCGAATGGTTCGGGATTCGGGTATTTTTAGACCGAAATTCAAGACTCGAAAATAAAAATCGTCTAGAATTCCGACCCGATTTTTATTCAGGATGAAAAATCATCCACAATTCCGACCAAAATTTTTATACGGGATAATTTTTCATCTCGAATCACATACCGTTGGACCAAAATTCTAAATTTCTATCGGAATTTGAGATTTTCTCCAGATCCACTTGACTAACATGCATTGGAGCCTAATTTATTTCATGGTGGTGGTGATGGGAAATGGCAGAGCAAACAATTTTAACATTGAAATATGGGAAAGATTGTGGTCAGCAATTTATTTTACTTTCAATTCTTCCATTCATGTAACTTGAGATTTTGTTTCATGTTTTAGTTCTCAGTTTCTAATTTTCCATATTTCATTATTTCTTTTTTTTTTTTGTGGTGCAAATTAAGGTAATTGGGATTTGAAGTTGAAAGTGCGTATTTCTACGACCTCATATATATAAGACGTATTATAGAATTATTATGTTAATAAGTTTAGTAAAATATGTCTTTTTTTAAAAAAAAAAAAATTCTATTCATATCTACTTAGATCTTTCATGATCTCGCTTAGAATCATTTACTAAGACATCCCGGCCTTATAAAACATTCTTACTATCTATGTAATTGATTAAAAGTTTCTAAGTTAAAAGTTCTGCAATTAGGATTTCAACAACTTTCATCTCCATCTGTACAAAAGACATCAACCCTCAACAAGTAATAACAGAGCAACAGAAGTAATTTTTTAACTTCATAGGATCATCCTGATGCCCTAAGCTCTTGGCATTTACAGCACAACTGCACAAAGAAGAGCTCGAAAAACTGTACACAGACTCTGTAATTTCTTCTACGAACCTTGTGCTCCAAACAAAAAAAATTTACAAGTTCTACAACGAATAGCCCCAATCATTTCCATGCAATGATATTGAATGAACACCTAAAAATCTAAAAAAAAGGTCGGTATGAGATATCTAAGGCGACGTTTAAACATAATACTGACAGCTTTATCCAACAGAATTCTCTATACCAGTTTGGTTTTGCATTTCAACAGAACGGGAAGAGCTAAAACTGCAGTTACTATGGACAGCTCTTCTGCTCTTTGTCTTCTATGTCTTTCACGCTGTCAACTATGTGTTGGATCTTCTTTGCCAAACTCTCATTGTGCGCGTCAATTTGCTCAAAGATCAATTCCAAATGCCTTTTATAGGCTGCAGCCCTCTTTTTCTCGATTGCCAGCTGCTGTGATAGTTCCCGGATCTTATCATGTTCATTCTACAAAAATAAGATAACAAAAGGTTAGTAGCAATAAGAACCTGGGTTCTATGAATAATCTTCCTCACAACTTCATGAGTCATGACAAAAGTAAAGTCCCAATAATATGATTATATCACACCAATTATATGTTGCTATTAATATTTAATACAAGTTCTGAATCTTTCAACCTCGTTTATAGAATTGTAGAATGCCACAAGGTCTTGGTGGTCAGTGATTCACATGAACCATTAAGACAAAGATTTAAGTCTTGTAAGAGAAAATGATTATGGACCCCCATATCAGTTACTAAATTTTTTTTTTTTAATAAATATTTGCTACTGAATAAATTACAATTTAAGAATACTATTACCTTAAAACTTCAACACGCAATAAGAAACCGAATGGATAGAGAATTAGAAACTGGTTCAATCCCCATGGACATCCTAGAGGATCCTTTATGTAAAAGACATACATAGTAATCACTCAAAAAGAAGTAGTAGCCAAAACATCTAATAGCACCAAAAGGAATAAGACCTCTCTAACCAAGAGAGAGTCCAAATTTTATTGATTAAATTCCAGGAGAAACCTAGCGCATCAGCAAACAGAACCTACTGTACCACGGCAGGATCAAATTTACCAGATGTTACATGTATACACATTGCTTTATAGTTTAGTCATAGCAAAATCATTATAGATTGCCTTATGGATGCAAAGGGCTACAGTACTAAGTTTTGTAACTTCCACCAATTAATTTGTCTAAGAACCCGTTTTGGAGTGTTTAAAATCATACTAAAAGTACTTTCTCAAAATTAAAATTACTTGAAATATCTTGATAATAGGTTCAAAAACGCTAGTTAAGTAGCACTCTCAAACTAACCCCAAGACTACTCTAAACATTGTCTTTAATTTTCTACTGTTGCCCTATATTCTTAAGAAATTATAACGTTTATCATAAACCATAACAATTATTAACTTGGTTTCTAGAAATTATATATGGAAAAAAGCTTACTGCTAACAGGTACAGATGAAAAGAGCAAAAACTGACCGGGTATTGATCATAAATGCAATCTTTTCGACCTATTCCAGGAGTCAAGGGATGAGCATGCTCCTTGACAAACTTTGTAACAACCCACTTACCTGAAATTACTTTCCTCAGCAAAATCATTGCCCTGCAACCAACCCTTGTCTCAGTCCTTTGTCTTACAATCTTCTCACGTTTGTCAGGCAGTCTGTAACCCTCTTTGTTACAAACAAGTGCACGGCCAATGGCAGATCCATCACGCCTTGATCGAGAGAGCTTGCTTACCCGGATAACAAATCCTACACGCGTAGCATAGCCATTATAAAAAGCATGAGCAGCTGCTTCAGATTCAAACTCCTGTCCCACATAAGGCTCATCTACCGGAACCAATGCTACAGATGGTATCCCCTCTGGGATTGTTTCTTGTTGCAAAGAATGTAGATCCACTTTATTGTCTTGATCCTCTTGAAATGTTACATCAAAAGAAGTTCCACACATTTCATCTTCATCCCCTGCCCTGTCAGCCACCTCAACAGAATTTCCCACCAATTCACCATTGACATTGCTGTCAATCCTGTAATCCACTGCAAAAAAAAAAGAAAAATTATTATCAAATCCAAACCCACATGGTAAACATTAAATACAACACAAAATTAGCATCCCGCTCTTCATATGTAAGGATGCCACAGCACACGAAGCTTCCCACATCTTAGGCTCTTAGGAGGATTCAATGTACGCACCCTTACCCTTACTTTTGTGCAAAGAGGTTGTTTCATTCACTCGAACCTATGACCTCCAGGTCTACCGTTACACAAAGGATCATCCTCCCCTCTCTTCATTGGTAAAAAAAACGAGTAAAAAAAAAAGCATAAGCAAACTCTAATGCTATTTTACTGCTTTCACGCCCAAACGTGGAAGTTATAACACTCAAATTCAGATGGTATGACACTTGTATGAGTCTCACTACCATTGGTATCTATTTCTATTACTCTCTTTTCTGGTTAACCGAAGCTCACCACACTAGAGAAAATAAAACCTTTTCCCAGTAACTAAAATAAAGCATATTACATCGAAATTTATGAACCCACATCACATTGGATCCGCAAAATTTCAAATCCTTAACCCTTTTTGGTTACTCGACAAACAGCTCTCAGATGAAGCCAAATCCTTGTTTAATTATCAATAAAGCCAAAAAATTATAACTGAATAAACCTTTCAGCCTTGACCTCATTGCCAATCTCCAAAAAAAATAATAAAATAATAATAATAATAAGGGAAATTTAAATTAAGTCTAACTGGTGTCAACATTAAATTAAAATTTTCTTTTTCTGCAGTTTCTCAGCTACCAAACAAAAAACACATTTTTTTCTTGATACACATGAAATTCTGCACTTATAGAAAACAAAAAATAAATAAAATAAAATCTGTAACTTTTAATTTTTAAAAATTTAAATATTCAAACTTTAACATTCTTACATTCGCTCAAAGATTCTACACAGCTAAACAATGATTAAATTAATTAAATTTAAGCTAAAACCTAATCAAAAAATAGAAATTTTGCTCTCTATTACATTAAAAAAAAATGGAAATTTAATAAACAAAATAAAAATTTATTTACAAAAGAAAAAAAATCTTACTTTAAATTTGGTAGTGTATCAAGCTCGACAGATCAAATTGGGTTCGCCAGCCGAGAGAGAGAGAGAATGAGGTGAGGGTTCAGGACAACCCACTATAGGGACGCGGGGATAATGACGTGGCGAAAGCTGATTGGCTTGGATTACAATAGGCTAAAGTCAACTTTACGTGGGTTCATTATATTTCGACACGTGTTGAGACTCGTCTCGTCAAACCCACTGCTTTGATCCGGCTGTGGTTCGGCCTGTTTACTGAACCCGTCCGGGTTCAGCTTTTAGCGTTACGTTTTTTATCCAAAATTTTTGGTGACGATATCGTTACGTCATTATTTGGTTAGATGGTGTTATATATTTATATGATATTTGTCCTCAAAGGGTGCAACTTAATCTTATTTTTAAGGTCCAAAGTTCAAGTCCTAAATAACATTCTTATAAGAGCCTGAGACAATACCGATTTACCCACGCATCGAAGTGGAATTTCCCTGATATTCTAATATATATATATATATACTAGTTTTTGCCCGTGCCTACGGCACGATGTTACAGTATTTTTATTTTTTATTTTTGAAATCGTTGGAAACCCCGCTACCAAACCACTCATTCTGGGCCGCGGCGCAGGTAAAACCCCCGGCTGCCCCAGGCTCTTACAAGAAGTTGCACCCCCTAGATTCGAACCCAAAACCTCAAGGTGAGATTCTGGACCCTTCACCACCAAGCCACACCCCTTGGGGGCGATGTTACAGTATTTGCTCGTGCCTACGGCACAGTGTTACAGAATTAAATGATTTTATTTTTTAATTAAATGATGCACGTGCCTACGGCACGGTGTTACAGTATTTGGCTGTGCCTACGACACGGTGTTACAGTATTTGCCCGTGCCTACGGCACGGTGTTACAGAATTAAATGATTTTATTTTTTAATTAAATGATTTTATTTTAACTTTCTATTTTTTAATTTGAAATTTTGAAAATTTTTGACTCTTTCCATCAATCAATTCACTCTCTTTCCTCCAATTACCAATGAAATGATCTGGGCCGTCAATTAAGCCACATAAAGAGAGCCGTTGGATACACTCTCTTTCCTCCAACACCATTCTCCTTTATTATATATATATATATGATATTTTTAATTAATTTTAAATTAAAAATATAGTTTCTTTAATAAGTAGTTGTCTTCATACATCCACTATCATTATCTTGTTTCAAATAGTGAAGTATAAAGATTTTGTCTCCACCAAATTAGCATTTATACAATTATACCATTGACGTAGCAAATGATTGTACCGGAAAATCTGACGTAGTTGCTGATGTGGCAGCTGACTGGATCAGATACGTTGATATAGCAGCTAACTGTACCGGAAGTGTTGATGTGTCTGCTGACTGTACCGGATCTGATGACGTGTTGTCTACGTGTCAGCTAACTTTGTTGGAACTGCTAACGTGGTGATGACGTGTCTGATGATTATAACGGAACTGCTAATGTGTCGTTGATTTGATTGATGACTGTACCGGAACTGCTGACGTGGCTGACACGTGTGTCGTCTTCAATCTTTGGAGCGCATGACGGCACGTGTGCGCGCATGGAGCTGCTTTTGCCTGGCGTGTACGTGCTCGTCCGGCCTCCGTTTGGTCACCGGAAAATACCATCGTGCTCGTCTCGACGTGAACAACCTGATGGTATACTCAAAATTGATTTTTGAAAACTTTTTTGAAACCCAATTTTCCGCACCGAGTTTCGTTCTTCACCTCCGGGATCCCCTATCAAAGCTCTAATACCATTTGTTGTGTTCTGTGAGGAAACATAAATATCGTTTTTATTACTTGAATAGAATTTATAAGTATTACAAAACTTGTACAAAAAATCTCACACACTAAATACACTCTCTAAGCTCTCTTGCTTGAAGTTTCTTGTTGAGGATGATTTGAGCTCTCAATTTATAGTGAAACTCAAGCTTATTATTATAACCACTCAATTAATGCATCTAAAGATATTTTGGTGGTTTATACCATTGTCAAAAGGTGGTGATCTCTTTTTGACAATGGTGGCAACAATCTTTGAAATAGTTGGCAAATTAATACAAGTTTGACATTTCACCAAATTCAATTGAATCTTTAACATAACTAAGAAGTTTAATTATAACTAAATACAAAAATAAAATCCCCAAGAATCAAAACTATAATTATAAAAGGATTGTGGGTAAAATTATAATCCTTTCAATGGATTGACTTCTTTTTTTTTTTAAGTAAATTTAATAAAATATTACAAGAAAATATGAAATTATCGACCGAAATTACCGATCGACTATTTCGATTAGTATTTTTTTTATATTTACCGACCGAATACCGATCGAAAATGATAAAAATAATTTATGACCAATTACCGACCGAAATATTAATGATTAAGAAACATGTCATAGTCTAGTGGCAAGTGGAAATTATGCTACTCGTTCAATCTTGATGTCAATGGTTTAAGGAACACCAATTACATCAATTTGTAAAATTAAATATTAATTGTGTGGGTTTAGTCCGGGCACGCTCTTGAGTGGTACTATGCCCCAGGTATGGGGCCCACCTATGGGTAGTCTTGTGAGGCCCATGGTAGTCCCCATAAAATTTTGTTTAAACGTAGCCAGTTTTCCGATCGAATGACGGTAAAAACTAATTATTTATTTATTCATTCATTCGGTAATTTTACCGATTGATCTATAATTGGTCGGTAATTTACAGACCGATGATAATTTGATCGGTAATTTATCACCGATAAGCCAAATACCGACTGAAGATATTCGGTCGATTTTCGATCGGTAATTTCTAGTTTTCTTGTAGTTAAAAGATATTATCTTTAAAAGAACAAAAATATTTTTTTATTTATAACATGTACTATAAATATTTATTTTCCCATTAAGCATTATATTAATCTAATAATCTTGCAAGCAAAGCAAAATATTTTATCAATTTAATATATTTTATTTTTTAATTTTAAAATTAATAATAACTAGCATATAAGCAACACTTTGTGCGGATTGAACATATATTTTAGGTATTAATATTGTAAATGCTCTAGATCTTGTTTATTTTATAGTTTAAAAGTGACAATTGATTTATTTACACGTAATATTTATTACACTCTCACAAAGTGATTATTTACTCTCAAGTATAAGAGTGTCAGAGTAATAAAATAACTCGGTAAGTCCGAGATCGATCCATATGGAATAGATTTAGTAATATAAAATAATAATTCAAGTGACAAAAAAAGATTGAATAGTTTGAAGTGATTGACAATTTTAAATTGAACTACAACAATAAATTAAGATGCTAGGGCTAGAGGATTCGCTCTTGATATTTCAACTATAGAGAAATCTTATTTTTTATAATATATAAATTATCATTATTACTTAGTTAATTTACTTCATGAATTAATTATGTCAAAACATATAAAACCAGTCATAAAGGCAGTGATAACATTTGTCTATAACAAGTCCAGTTAGATACTCAATTATGCCAAATAAATAAAACCAGTAATAAAGACGGTAACAAAATTTGTCAATAATTAATCCAGATTTAGATTACTCTCTCATATAATATGAGGTAAAATATTAAATGTGTCAACCAAGATTTGATTGTCTACAGAGAATCAAGACACCAGCAAATATAAGAGAATAATAAATATTAGTCTTCAGATTACAATTCAAAGATTATAATATAAGTAAGATTAATTTATATTTTCATATTTAGAGTTTCTCCATTTACCCCAATAGAGTAGATTTAGCTACTCATGCTTTGAATAAAAACACACATAATTTTATTACTGAAATAAAAAGAAATTACAACAAATCTTGAAAAAAAAACACACAAGACACTTCTTCAAAATTCTTAAATAAAGAAGCATGAAGGAAATGAGAGGCCAACACTTCCATTTATAGTAGAAGTGTCCATATTTCAATTATTAATTACAACTTTCCAAATCAAATACAAACAAGAAACTTTTACTAATTTATTTTTTTCTTTTTCCTTTTTTGACTTTTTTTTTTGATTTTTTGATCATTTTACAAATGTTTGTCACAATCCACTTAAAAATAGATTGTGACGATTTTAAATAGTATTTTTTATTTTATAATAATTAAAACTACATGCAACATATATTGGTATCTTCACCTATTTATACCTTGAAAAACTCAAAATTATAAAATATTGTAAACAATAAAATTGTAGATATTTGAGTATTCTTTCATCTGAAACTGGAATCGCCTCAATCTGATATCGGAGTAAAAAATTATGGCCAAAATACGAAAATTACGTAAGGTTGAAATTTCCGAAATTGTACACTATTAGAACGCATTTTTAAGTTTTTTTGCCTCCAAATGTCATGTCCATTTTTATAGTTATGCATCCAAAATAGTATTTTACCTACATAAGAAATAAAAATCATAATAAAAATATATAAAATATAAATTTAATAATTATTTCACAAATGTGCTAAATTAAGGGGATTAATGAAACTACAAGTGTAAACTGACTAATTTTCTTTTTAATAAATGTACACTTTCTAGTGTTCATCACACCCCCAACTAGCTTATTACTAGTCCCTAGTAATTCAAGCGAAAACTAAAAATTCTTATCCAAGTTAATAATTATTTTATTTATTTATAAATTATCAAATAAGCAAATTCTCATATATTTTTTAATCTTCTTCCATACACCTATAAAAGAAAGTATCAATCAATTTATTATGCCCACAGTATTCACAGGTCTTGTTGGAAATATAGTAATATTTTTATCCTAAAGTTATATCAGAATTCACACATTTTGTCTTTTGGCAAGGACAATTTATTTATATAAAAAATAGTTTTTTTTTTAATAATACATCTTTAACCTTTGTAACGAGCTTTGGGCCAGTGACTCCCAAACTAGTTAGATTTAGGGTACTAAGTGTTAAAACACTCATAAAGATTTAATTGTTAGGATCTCATATGTCAAAAAGAAGACGTGTCTGATTTATTTAAGCTTTATTTTTAACCCATGTAACGAGCTTTGAGCCAGCGACTTCCAGACCAGTTGTCCTTAGGGCACTAAGTGTCAAAACACCCATACAGACTTAATTGCTCGAATTAGAGAGACTACGACATCGAACTTATTCACACACACTTTTTTAATTAAAACAACTCAAGTTCTACTGTTTTACGCGAACAATCACTACTTGCTGAGACAAAATATCCAATTACTAAGTAAAAGCTTGGTTATTATCAATTTTTTTAAAACTAACTCAAGTTCTGCCGTTTTACGCGGACAATCATTCCTTACGTAGGCAAGATGTCTGGTTATTAAATAAAAGCTTGGTTAGTTTTTTGAATAAAAACATAAAATTTACTGCATGTAGGTGCTACCTCTAACAAACTAGAGAAGTAAATAATATATAATTTTCACTTTCAACATCTAATCGTATGTTACCGTGTATGTTGATAATACCTATCAAATGAGCACATGAAGATCAAATTTAATCAATATTATGGAGAATTCACTAATTTAAATGATTCAAAAAGAAATGAACAAAAATAGCTTGTTACGAAATATATTGAGATGCGTCTCATGAGTGAAAACTCCTCATACTGTCATCTCTGAACAATAATTTCACTTGATTAGTCAAAATGTTGTTGTTGGTTTGTGTGTAATTTTTTTTAATAAAAACACAAAATAAAATCAACACAAAATAAATTATTTACACATAAAAACAACAACAAAATAAAAACAACATAATTTTTTTTTAAATAAAACAACAACATAAAAATAAAAATATTTTTTTTAAAAAAATACAAAAACGAAAACTATCTAGTCAACTACTCACTCTCCCCCAACCAAATTGAGACGTTATCCCTAATGTCTGAATAAAAAGAAGTATAATTTAGGAGACATCACTTGGTTAGTGTGGAATTGACAATTGAATTTACAACACTGCTACTAAAAAGAAAGGTTACATATTAAAACAATAAAAGGAAATCAAAACAGTAAATGATATGTACTGATAGTTGTGATTGTGGCTCACATCTTTCTCTAGTTTTACGTCAAGTAACGGTTTGAACGCCCTCTATATGTCGGGGATATACTTCTCATCAAATTTTCTCATAAATTGATAAACATGGTCTTTTAAAGTTAGATTCCTAATATTGTATGGTTGTCTTTCATTTTGAAATTATGTATGTAAAGTGTGAATCAGTTTATCAAATCCATTAGGATGTGTCTCAATAGTCAATGATATATTATCTAATGAGTCCTTATTCGAGTAATCTCTCATGGTTTGATTTTTTCTGCGGAATTATTAGACATAATTCCTAAAGAACGACAACGAGTGTTGCATGTCCAATGTTCGCATGTGTAACAAATACCTAATTGTTTAGTTATTAATTTCTTAGCATATATGTTTTTCTCCAAACTAGGTATGTAATAGATGAATGAATCAAAAAATTTAAGGACTTTTATTTTAACCACATTTTTCATGTAAGGGTTTAACCTTTTTTAGGTGGTCAATGTGTCCTGACATTATCTTTTAAATGTATTTTACTTGTGTTTTTTAAATGATTAATGTCTTTTATATCTTTTAAAGTTCATCCAATTCGTTGTTTATGTTCTTTCATCACATTTAATAATTTACCTTCTTGATCGCTTGCATGAGAAGAATAAATTATCGCAGGGTAAATTTGTTTATCACCAAGAAATATATATTTCAATCATTCAGACAAAGTCTTTAATTCCAATTTGGGTGCTTCTTCATGTTTCTCTTCTTCAAGTGTCATTAGTTCCTCAAAATTTTGTTTCTCTCCATCGTCTTCCAATACCTGTATAGAATCAAGTAAAGAAAAATCAATAGAAATATCAGAATTTAATTGCGTATTTACTTTAAGAAAATTAGATGTATAGATTCTCATAGGGTCAGATTCACTCCCGTGAATATGTTCTTCCAAAATTGGTTTAATTAGTTCCACATTCTCATTTTCACAGTCCTCATCGTATAGTTTCTTACAAATATTAAAAACATTAAGCTCTAAAGTTTGTAACTGTCTGCTACATAATATATGAATTTATCGAATTGTAATAATATATTTTCTACGATTCCTTTCAGTACTTTAACTGATCTATCGGCAAGTAAAAGAGTAGTTGAAGTTGGTTTTAACTCGCCAATATTAAGTTGTTGGTAAATCGAAAATGGAAGTAAATTGACAATAGCTCTAAGATCAAGCAATGTATGTTCAATTTTATGATTTCAAATCATACAAGAAATAGTAGGATAACCAGGGTCTTTGTATTTCAATGTATTATCGGTTGACATAATGAAACTTACAAGTTCAGCTAAAAAAGTTTTCTTTCTCACCTGATGTTTTCTTTTTAACGGTACATAAGTCTTTCAGAAATTTGGCATAAAATTGTATTTATTTGATGGTATTTAATAAAGGAATATTGACATTCACTTGTTTGAATATTTCATACAACTCTGGGGAATGATTCAATTTATTTATTTTCAATGCCTGAGAAAATTGAGGTGCATGTGAAAAATCATTATTATCAACGATAGGTAATGATTCATCAATATTTTCCTTACCTTCACCTATTTCGACCTTGAAAACCTCATAAGTATAAAATATTGTAAACATCAAAGTTGTAGATATTTGAGTCTTCTTTCATTTGGAACTAGAATCGCCTCAATCCGATATCAAAGTAAAATGTTATGTAAAAAATATGAAAATCACGCAAGGTTATAATTTCCGAAATTGTACACGGTTAGAACGTCATTTTAAGTTTTTGGCCTCCAAAATCCAAATTTCATGTCCATTTTTAATAATTATTCATCCAAAATATTATTTTTACCTTTATAAAAAAAATCACAATAAAAATATATAAACATAAATTTAATTATTATTTCACAAATGTGCTAAATTAAAAGGATTAATGAAACTATAAGTGTAAAATGATTAATTTTCTTTTTAATAAATGTACATTTTTTTTGCGTTAATCAATTTATGCCCCTTTCTTTTGTCTTTCAGTTCTCAAATAATATTTCTAATTCATTGTACAAGAGCCAATAGTTAGAGTCTGCATCCTGAAGCACAGTAAATAATAAAAAATTAATGAAATAAAAAAACATATAAAAATAATTTAAAATAAAATAACAAATAATAACATATTTGAAATCTAAAAAATTGGTTGGTTTTATGGGCAACTACTAAATAGATTTTTTTAAAATTTTAATATGAGATTATATTTTATATATTTTAATAGGTTATTTTTATAATTTAATAATAAAAACAATAATTGTAGATATTATGTGCCACATTTTTATTTTATTTTAATAGAATATCATAATATATTTTCTTATTATAATAGGTAATAAGAAAATTAATTGCAGAGATTAAGTGTCATGTGACGCACTGTTAAAGCTAAAAAATGTTTAACTTATATATATATATATATATATATTATTTGGATTATATGTAATATTATTCAAAAATTAATTAGATAGTATAACTGTATAATATATTTTATATTTATAATATGGTTATTATTTAATAAATTTATTAATTTAATTTTATAATTTAATAGTATTTTTAATTGTAATATGATAGTACAATATATTTTCTTATTAAAATATTGTTCTTATAAAATTATAATATGTATTTTTATTATAATAGGTTTTTTATTTAATAAAAAATTAATTGTAAGAATATTTTAATTTTACAATTTAATAATAAAAAATTAATTTTATAGGTTAATTTTAGAGATTAAGTGTCATCTATATTTTTTATTTTAATGATATATTATAATATATTTTATTATTATAATAGGTTTCATTATTTAATTTTATGATTTTATAATAATTAATTAAATAGTTAATTAATATGTTTATTACTTTCATAGTATATTATGTTTTTATATTGTAATGAGTTTCTTATATTAATAAATTATTATTTTAATTTTATAATTTAATAATAAAAAATAATTGTAGAGATATTTTTATTTTATGATTTAATAATAAAAAATTAATTGTAGAGATTATGTTAATAGTAGATAATATAATTTTTTTAATACTATAATATAATTCTTATAAAATTATAATAGAATTCCTATAAAATTGTAATATGTATTTCTATTGTAAAATGATTTTTATTTATTAGATTTATTAATTTAATTATATAACTTTAATATGAACCCGTCACGTGGCGTGATGAGAATGCTTAAAAAATGTTAAACTTTTATAAATATATAGATAGATGGATAAAAATGGGAATAACTCTATATCAAATAAAATCTCTTTCACACACACACACATATATATATTATCGACTTTTAAATATTTCATGGGTTATTTATATTTTACTACTAAAATTATTATGAAATAACAACTATGTACTACGAAATAGATAAATCACATTATACTATTAAAATTATATTAAATCTAATATTTTACGACTAAAGTTATATGAAATCTAACATTTTACTAGATGATCATGAATTAACCTTTATATTAAATGTAACGGTCAACAAATATTTTGATGGAAAAATAATAAAATGTTAAATTTCATATAACTTTAATAATAAACTATAATTTATCAATGCTCGCATTACCTATTTTTAGGTGTTATTTTGCAATAAATTTAATAGTAAAATATAACCGATATTTTATTGAATAAAAATTATTATTACTACAAAAGTTGTTGTAAAATAAGTAGGTATTGTGAGTATTGATAAATTACAGTTTACTACGAAAATTATATGAAATCTAATATTTTTTTTGGAATTGTTGGAAACTCTGTCGCCAAATCTCTTATTTCAGGCTTAAGCGGAGCAAGTAAAACCATCGGTTGTTCCAAATTCTTATAAAAAATGCATTTCATAAATTCGAACACGAGACCTCAATGTGAAATCATGAGCTCTACACCACCAAGCCACATCCGTTGGTGGAGAAAATCTACAATACAACGAATATATCATGTCATCTATGTAACAATCCAATCATTTATTACCACGCATGTTAAAATATTAAAAAAAACACTAAAAATATAGATATTAAATCATACACGTCATTTACTAATTTATTGATGATATCACATCATTGATGACTCCGTTGCATCAAAAAATTATTATCGTTGGTGACATACTATTTTAGTAATAGTATGAAATCTAATATTTTTTTTTTGAAATCGTTGGAAAATATACAGCCGAACCATCTATTTTGAACTTAAACGGGTAAGTAAAATCTTTACCGCCTCTTATCAAAAATAAATTTCTGAATTCGAACCTCCAACCTGAAATCTGAAATCTAGCATACTATTACTTTTTCGTCAAAACCTTCCATCATCTTCTTCTTCTACTCCATATTCACTCTCTGTCTCACCGTTAATTCTCGTCCCAGTTTTTACTGTTTACACATCGAAGAGGTCGAGTTCCGATAAAACATCGTCGGAGAACCCAACAATCTCCGATCTTTCGCCGTCACTTCAAACTCGCCGACAATTAACTTCTCATACTGAAGGTCCCTTTCTCAGATCCAAATCAACTTCTCTTTGTAAATTTTGATTTTAGTAGCGAATATGTGGGTTGGAACATGATTTTGATACTATTTAGTTAAATGAGTTCTTGGCAAATTAAGTTTTTAGTTATCATATCAGAATCTGAAATTATTATGTTTTAAATCTTTCACGGCTGATTTGTGAAGTGGGGTTTTGCTCTTATGGCTTGTAGAGGGCTAAAGTTTGTATCTCTGTACTTGGATGAAATGGGAGTAGATTTATTTATGGGCAAATTATGCAAATTTTAGATATGATTTTAATTGGTGCAATGTAGATGATGAGATGTAGTTGGATTTTTTAATGGGACTTTTGAATGTGTTAGAAGACTTACTGAAGTTTGATTTTGGCTTGAGAATGTAAAATCTATTGAGTAAACTCATATTCTAATTAGGATTTAGGACTGATTTGCTTTGGGAATGGATTTGGATTATTGACATTTACAACTTCTCGTTAAAGATTGGATGCCTATTGATAATGGTAGCTGGTTTATATTTTTTGATAAATGAGATTGCTTCTATTTGATACTTGTATCAGTTTGTGTATAATTTAAGCTTGATTTTTGTTTTTGAGATATTGGTACCAAAATATAGACAAATTGATGATTTTCTGAATTTACCCAGTGAGACTGGGTCTACATTTTCTTAATTCTTTTGGTTTTCTTTTTCTTTGGTGGTTTCTTGTAAACGTAGTTTGTTACTCACCATCTACTCCTGATTGTGAAATGTTACCATTATTGAGCAGATACTTTTATATTGTTGTTTTCTAAGAAAGGGTCTTCTGGATCTGTTGGTTCTGTTGAGTGACATTAAGAAGAAGTTCTTAATGCACATCATGCTGAACACATTTTTTTTAAAAAAAAAAATTATATGGAGGACAAGTTGCTTTTTGGTCTATAAAGTTACTTAAGACCTCTTTAAGAGATTCTGGATGCCTTCACAAAGCATGTTCTGACTGTTACTGTCTGGTTACAGAAATGTATAGCAATATGGGAACACAGCCTGGGCCTGGGGTGCCCAGACCAGCTGCAGATGCCCAGCCCAACCCATTTGGGAATGCATTTTATGGAGCTGGTTCAGGACTGATCCGAGGTGGTCTGGGAGCATATGGAGAAAAGATATTGGGATCGAGCTCTGAGTATGTCCAAAGCAATGTAAGCACCATGCCACGGCTATTACTGAAACACTTTTCTGGCCAAAGCTATGAAAAATACATATTTGATTGCATGTCTCTATTTTGCCCATGCGCATGCATGTTCAATATGTTCATACAATTAACTGAATTGTTGTTTTTGATGGCTCTCACTGCATTCGTTACTGATTTTTTCAACTAGTTCTTTTGGAAAGATTTCATTTGGAATGAAAGAGTTTTTCTTTGACACTGTTTGAACTGGTTTAGCCTTGTGGCCTGAAGTCCTGACATATGGCTATATATACTATAACTACCTAAAATAATAGATAAAACTTGAATTTTCTAATTGAAATTTTTAAAAAAGGTTTAAAATCGAAATAATGACAGAAAAATCTCATAAAACATCAAAACATATTGAAGTGATCTTTTTTATGTTGTGCACTTACATTGGACTGTGTCATTTCATGAAATTTGCTAATATGCTCACACAAATGCCTTCTACAGTGGTTATTTATTTATTTATTTATACTAAAATGCCTCCAGCCACCTTAAATTTTTAGTTCTACTATGGAGAATCTATTTCCTTGAAGTATGATTTAAATGTTATGTTCATGATTGACGTTGTGTTTTGAAATGCAGATAAGTAGGTACTTCTCTGATCCTCAGTACTATTTCCAAGTGAACGACCAATATGTGAGGAACAAATTGAAGGTTGTTCTCTTTCCATTCCTTCACAGGGTAAGCACCAATTCTTTTCATCTGCTTGCTGTAGTTCTTTTTCCCCTCATTCTCATAGAAGTAATGGTTTTTTTTGCCAAATATTAGGGTCATTGGACACGGATAACTGAGCCAGTGGGTGGAAGGCTCTCCTATAAACCTCCAATATATGATATAAATGCACCAGATTTGTATATTCCATTTATGGCATTTGGCACCTATGTCGTTCTCGCAGGCTTTACATTGGGCCTTCAAGGAAAGTGAGTGTTATCAAGTTTTTCAATATTATACTGCACGTTTATCTTCTAGAACTTGAGGGTTTTCTAACTACATTTGTCTAGTAATGAGCACCTCCCGTTTCCTCTTTATCTGTTATTACTGTGATCTAAGCTCCAAAGAAATGTAACTTTCTCTAAAATGCCAACTAAAACATTAACTATCCATTTTATGGTTCCGGCAATGAACTTTCTCTGAATTGAGTGGTGACGATGCGTCTCCTGTAACAATTTTCTTTTATTCTGCCAGGTTTACTCCAGAAGCTCTAAGCTGGCTGTTCATCAAGGGATTATTTGGATGGTTTATGCAAGTCATGCTGCTGAAGGTCACTTTACTTTCATTGGGTAGTGGGGAGGCACCCTTGCTGGATGTTGTGGCATATGCTGGGTATTCTTTCACAGGACTATGTCTGGCGGTCCTTGGCAGGATTGTGTTCAGTTACTCTTACTATTTTTTGATCCTGTGGATGTCTATGTGCATGGGTGTCTTCTTGGTGAAAACGATGAAGAGAGTGCTATTCGCAGAGATGAGGACTCACGATTCGAGCAGGCATCACTATCTCTTGATCTTTATTGCTTTTGCCCAACTACCTCTTTTCCTATGGCTCGGCAACATTACTGTTAATTGGCTGTTCTAAATTGATGACATCTTTTTTATGTTTTAGGCTTGTAGCGAGAAACAATTCTGTTTATAGCAGCTTTTAGAATGTTACAAGCATTTTGGCTCAGTTTATTATCGTGTTATATTTCATTTATTTATTCATATACTGACTTCCATTTGCTTCAAGATTTAAACAATTACAAAATTTTCTATAAACGATTTTTGTGTTGGGAAGAGTAGAAACTTTGTGATAGAAAATGTGATTTTAAGTTGGAAATGCGAGTCAGGTTAGAACTTCTATTGGAAATTTATTCGTGAATTTTCTGTTTTTTGAACAACTAGAAATTCGTAATCCTAGTTTTGGTCGGTAAGAATCAGTTAGGAAATACTCTAACTAGAAATGAATTGATGTAGGAAAGTTTGCGACTCAATTATTATGAAAATATTTCCAATCTGCTTCTGAATGTATACTCTGTCAGTCACTGCCATCATCCTGTCCGAAACATTCTGAAACTGGCCTTTGCCCTCCATTGCACAATCGAATGCTGCTGGGACAACTCAGGCAGTTGTTTGCCAGACTCCCTCTAATCCTCATCGTTCTACTGGTGAACTCCGGTGGAAGGTCTCCAGTTAGAAAGTTGTTGTCTAAGTACAAACTTCTCCAGGAGTTTACCAGTTTTGCTCCATATTCTTTTGGAATATGACCAGATAACCGATTACGAGAAAGATTGATAGAGGTTAGAGTCCGAAGGGTGACGAAGTTGATTGGCAAATGACCACACAACAGGTTACCTTGCACATTAAGCTCCTGTAGTTGTGCATCTCTTCCGACTAACTTGGTAATGTCTATTGCAGTAAAATGGTTGACTGAAACATCGATGCTAACCACCTTTGGCAAGGTAAGTATCTCGTGACTAATAGAACCGGTAAATGTGTTGTAACTCAGATCCAATGACTTCAGATTCACAAGATTCCTTAGAGAAGATACATGTCCTGATAGTAAATTATGGCTCAGAGACAAAGTTTTCAGGTTTACGGGAAAATTGGGCAAGTTTCCGTAAAGCTGATTGCTGTCAAGTTCTAATATTTGGAGTTGTCAAGCTCCTGTCAGGCCTGGAATCCTGCCTGTGAATGCATTGTGTGTCAAGCTTAAGTGGGTTAAGCTTCTTAATCCTCCAAATTTGGCAGGAATCGAACCGGAAAGGCTGTTGTATGACAGGTCTATGCTTTCAAGCTTTTTAAGCCTGGTCATTCCTTCAGGGATACTGCCAGTGAAGAAATTGCCTCGAATGGAAAGTGTAGTGAGCTTTCTTAGGTTAGAAATTGTATCTGGTATTGGCCCTCGGAACTTATTTTGGCTTAGAACGAGCGTGGTGAGCTCTGTTAGGTTTCGGATTGCTGGTGTTAGAAACCCATCATATCCGATGCTGTCAAGATAAATTGCTGTTATTCTACTGGTTGAGTTGTCCAAAGGGATCGTGCACAAGATTCCTAGAAATTGTCCTTCGGTATTGTCACATGGATCCGACCTGAAGTCCCAACTGTACGTTTGAGCAACCGAAGAACGTCAGTGTCTGTAGCTAGGGTTGCCGAATGAATAACAGTCAGGAACCAGAACTACAACTGCTGTTAATACTATGGAATGCAGACAAGAAAGAAAGTTGGAATGCATGTCTGTAGATAGATTGATAGGAGATTATGTTTTTTTGGTTGTCAAAAGCTCATTTTTTAAAAGGACTTTTGGTTGTAGTTGGAGATGCGTCAAAGATTCATTGGAGACCTAGGAAGGATTTTGCTGTTTTGGTGGTGCTTTTGTTTACAATAAGTCAGGATGCAGTTGCTTCATGCATGGTAGCTTGACTTGACGAATGAGTAAATATCATCGACGTATAATACAAGGAAAATCACCTTATCATCAATTATACGTTTGTAGACATAAGACTTATCGATGTTCTGCTCAAAGTTATAAGACTTGATCGTAGTATCAAACCTTATGTTCCAAGATCTAGATGCTTGCTTAAGCTCATAAATGGACCTTTGCAACTTGCAAACTTTTTTCTTTTGACCTTGGGTTATGAACCCCTCTGGTTATACCATATAGATACTTCCATCAAGATTGTCATTCAAGAATGCAGTCTTGACGTCCATTTGCCAAATCTCATAGTCATAATATGCGGCAATGGAAAGAAGAATCCTAATGGATTTAAGCATGACTACCGGCGAGAAAGTCTCTTCATAGTCAACTCTCTCTTTCTGGGTATAACCATTTGCTACTAGCCTAACCTTGAAAGTCTGTACTTTCTCATCTATTCCTTTTTTTTTCTCTTATAGATCCACTTGTAACCTATGAGTTTTACTCCATCAGGTTGGTTATAAGTTCACAGACTGAGTTAGAGTACATAGACTCCATCTCGAGGTTCATGACTTTGAGTCATTCCTCGTTATCATTATCTTTCATTGCACTATGATAAGTCAATGGATCATCCATACCATCACAAGAAGCAACAACTTACACCTCTCTATTTCCTAACAGCGTTCAGGTTGTCGTACAACCCTCTTATGAGCGAAAACTCCTTACACTGTCATTTTTGAACAACAATTTCACTTGATTAGTCAAAATTTATTGTTGGTTTGTATGTAGTTTTTTTTTTTAAAACACAAATAATTTTTTTTCCACACAAAATAAAAATTATTTTATTTTATTTTTTTAAAACAATAATAAAAATAAAAACATTTTTTTTTTACAAAAAGGGAAACACAAAAATGAAAACTATCAAGTAAATATCCCATCCCCTAACCAAATTGAGACATTATCCGCAAAGTCTCAATAAGAATAAGTAGAGTTTAGAAGACATCACCTGGTTAGTGTGGAAAAGACAATTGACTCAACAATACTACTATTTAACCCAAAAAAGTTACAGATTAAGATTCAAGTTCACTGTACGCTTCTTGTCATGATTGTTATCTGACCAATCCAACTTGGAAAAAATTGGGTCGATTTTTGGTTCATAAGCTAACAGTTTGTCAATTAATTCACCAGCTTTTTCTGCAGTAAGAACAATATATTTTATCGATTTTGAAATGAACCCGAATCTTTTAGCAGCTTATAGAAATACTAAAAGAAAATAAAAAAAAAATGATCTATATTAAGTAGTCCAATGAGTTTTTAGTGAATGTTCAAAGTTTCCCATGACACAACTGTGAATATTTCTTCTAACGTGCCTAACCATTTCCACTAGCCTAACCTTGAAAGTCTGTACTTTCTTATCTATTCCTCTTTTTCTCTTATAGATCCACTTGTAACCTATGAGTTTTACTCCATCAGGTTGGTTTACAAGTTCCCAGACTGAGTTAGAGTACATAAACTCCATCTCGAGGTTCATGACTTTGAGTCATTCCTCTTTATCAGTATCTTTCATTGCACTATGATAAGTTAATGGATCATCCATACCATCACAAGAAGCAACAACTTACACCTCTCTATTTCCTAACAGCGTTCAGGTTGTCGTACAACCCTCTTATGAGCGAAAACTCCTTACACTGTCATTTTTGAACAACAATTTCACTTGATTAGTCAAAATTTATTGTTGGTTTGTATGTAGTTTTTTTTTTTAAAACACAAATAATTTTTTTTCCACACAAAATAAAAATTATTTTATTTTATTTTTTTAAAACAATAATAAAAATAAAAACATTTTTTTTTTACAAAAAGGGAAACACAAAAATGAAAACTATCAAGTCAAATATCCCATCCCCTAACCAAATTGAGACATTATCCGCAAAGTCTCAATAAGAATAAGTAGAGTTTAGAAGACATCACCTGGTTAGTGTGGAAAAGACAATTGACTCAACAATACTACTATTTAACCCAAAAAAGTTACAGATTAAGATTCAAGTTCACTGTACGCTTCTTGTCATGATTGTTATCTGACCAATCCAACTTGGAAAAAATTGGGTCGATTTTTGGTTCATAAGCTAACAGTTTGTCAATTAATTCACCAGCTTTTTCTGCAGTAAGAACAATATATTTTATCGATTTTGAAATGAACCCGAATCTTTTAGCAGCTTATAGAAATACTAAAAGAAAATAAAAAAAAAATGATCTATATAAGTAGTCCAATGAGTTTTTAGTGAATGTTCAAAGTTTCCCATGACACAACTGTGAATATTTCTTCTAACGTGCCTAACCATTTCCACTAGCCTAACCTTGAAAGTCTGTACTTTCTTATCTATTCCTCTTTTTCTCTTATAGATCCACTTGTAACCTATGAGTTTTACTCCATCAGGTTGGTTTACAAGTTCCCAGACTGAGTTAGAGTACATAAACTCCATCTCGAGGTTCATGACTTTGAGTCATTCCTCTTTATCAGTATCTTTCATTGCACTATGATAAGTTAATGGATCATCCATACCATCACAAGAAGCAACAACTTACACCTCTCTATTTCCTAACAGCGTTCAGGTTGTCGTACAACCCTCCCAATTGTTTATTGCTAAAGAAATTTTAATGACTGAAAATATTATGGCCTCAAGAAATAGAAAGGTCATTGAATTATATGCTTATCTTTTTATACTCTTATGTTACGCTTGTTTGAATAGTAATGCACGGTTAAAATTTAATTACATTTAAATTATTATCTGATAACTACTGATCATTATTTGTAAAAAAACTCCGCACAAAGCTCAAGTTAGCAATAAATCAATATCCCATTTACACATCCATAAAGACCTAATGCATCGGTAGGATGGCAATAGGTCGAGAATGGTATGGTGATATCGGTGTTTGTACCGTTTCGTTCAATCAACGAGTATGGAAATTATCTTCTTACTCGTCCCTAACGTACTAGGCCTCGCGGGCTCCCGTAAGGGGTCTCCGTTTGCATGAAAATTTTATCTCTATTTGATTGGGGATGTCAATAACTGTATCCGACTCGTCCAACTAACGAATGTAAAAAATTATCTCCTTACTCGTCTCTAATATCCTTACTCATCTCACTATTTGTAAAAAACTCTGCACAAAGCTCAAGTCAGCAATAAATCCATATCCCATTTAAAAAACTCAGCACAAAGCTCAAATCAGATGGCAATAGGTCGAGAATGGTATGGTGATATTGGTATCTGTTTCGTTCAATCAACGAGTATGAAAATTATCTTTTTTACCAGTCCTTAACGTATCAGGCTTCGCGGGCTCATGTAAGGGGTATCCGTTTGCACGAAGATTTTACCTCTATTTGATTGAGGATGTCAATACCGGTATCAGACTCGTCCAACTAACGAATGTAGAAAATTGTCTCCTTACTCATCTCTAATATCCTTACTCATCTCACTATTTGTAAAAAACTCTGCACAAAGCTCAAGTCAGCAATAAATCCATATCCCATTTAAAAAACTCAGCACAAAGCTCAAATCAGATGGCAATAGGTCGAGAATGGTATGGTGATATTGGTATCTGTTTCGTTCAATCAACGAGTATGCAAATTATCTTTTTTACCAGTCCTTAACGTATCAGGCTTCGCGGGCTCATGTAAGGGGTCTCCGTTTGCACGAAGATTTTACCTCTATTTGATTGAGGATGTCAATACCGGTATCAGACTCGTCCAACTAACGAATGTAGAAAATTGTCTCCTTACTCATCTCTAATATACCAGACCCCCGCGAGTCCCCATCTCCATCATGATTTTTGCCATCCCTACACATCAGTCCTAGGTGATCTGGATCAAGATTCATAATAAATGTTCTGGGTTTAAAGTTTTTTAATTCATTTAATAAATTCATCAAATCTGAATACGAATTTTAGCTCACCTATTCAATTCATTAACAAAGATGGAAATACCTGCCTTAAAACACATGCAAAAACTATAGTATTATTCTACCAAATAGTGTGAATCAAAAACACCCATTTGAGAATAAGTGATATATCTGAAATTTCAATGCCAAAAAGAACAGAAGATTACACAGCCATGGACTGAAATAAAGAAAGGTAAAATCACTAAACTAAACCTTTCTTCTAGAATGGGATTGATGTCACTCCTATTTAAATGCACATAACATGCATGTGTCTACATACATATGTATGTGTACATATGAAAGTATGGCCTATTTAAAAACTCAACCTATGAAGGAAGACTACAGAGATGATTTCTGTATGATTAGCCAAGATCTGGGACAGTGAAATGCTCATCATCATCGTCATCTGGGATCTCAATCCTTGGCCTCTTATGCAGCATATTGAATTTAGTGGACCTGTATGATGCCAAGTTGCTGGACCGAGACACCGGAAGTTGAGGAACTTCAGCCGCGGCTAGAGCCTCCTGAGGTAGTTGGTCGTTGATTATTCCCATGTCTGCTAGCCATTCAAGCTCCCCAAACTCAAGTTGCCCTTTCTGCAAAAATCGCAGAGACAATGAACATATAGATCAACATTTTATGTTCCAAATGCAACCAACACGACAGACAAGCATAGACATCTATCTTCTCTTTAAATACTAAACTCGAACATTTATAACACAAAGTTTTCTTCATTTTTCTTTCGTCAGAGATGACTCGGTTCACAATAAATAAATCCTGACACAGATTCTGGGATGAAATGCATTCAGGAACTTTACAACCATTCCTGAAATTTTCTGCACCAAGGCATGGTTTCAATATCAATCCAACCATAATGTGACGAGGCCATTGAGTATCTATCTATCTATATAAGCATTTTTTTCATACCTTGTCAGGCGATTCAAAATCTGAGAATCGTAACAAGTCGTCCATGGCCCAAGGAGATGAGATGGTTGATGGTTGCTGTGCAGACATGTCTATTGAAGTTTGTTGTGCTTGCTGATTCGGTGGCTCGAATCTATTCCTTTCAGCATCTTTGGAACAACTAGAGCTTAAGGCCACTCGGATTCCAGTTGCCAAAAACCTCTGATGGTTTGCAGAAAGACTATCAGGTGAATGAATAGGTTCATCACAGTCCTTACAGAATAATGCTCTGTCTTCAACACAGAAAATGAAAGCTGTCTTCTCCTGTACATTATACAAAGTATTATCCAATTATCAAAACGAAGGATTTGGTATTAGGTGTTAAATTGAGAGAGTAGGGAAGAGAGAGCTAGGACGTTGGCTCTAATTAGGGGTGGCAAAACGAATCAACGAATCGAATCAAAATATGATGGATTCGTATTCGATTCGTTATTAAATGAATCGAATACGAATATTCATTTAGTCATAATATTATTCAATAACATAATTTATCATAATTTATTTACATTAGTTTTTCATAAATATATACATATGAAATATGTAATTAATATATTTAATAAAATTATCTCACCAAATATCGATAATATTATTTTTCTATGATAATTAGCCATAATTTCTCGAATCTTAATTGAAAATAACTGGTAAAAGAAAATAATAAAACGAATCCTAAACGAATTAATGAGCTTAAATTCGTATTCGATTAGTTTAATAAACGAATCGAATTGAATTGACCAATTTATTAAATGAATATATTTTTTCAAACCCGTATTCGCTTTAAAGCAAATCGAACCAAACGAATAAATGAATCCTAACCCAAATTGCCAGCCCTAGCTCTAATACATGTTAAGCAACCACTTGAACTAAAAACTCACATTAGTAGGTTACAGTGCAAGGCCAACTTCTAATTTAAGATCTAACACTATGATTTATAACCATAATCCTAAATAAGAAAAATCCCAAATAACAAACCACTAGTGACTACAAATAGAACTTCCATTTGCAATTATGATCATTAACATGTGTTGCTATAAGCCCGTTTATAGGTTCGAATAATGAAAACAGCCTTTTAAGTTAAAAAAAAAAAGTTGCATATATCAAAACCTTTTCCGGACCTATTTGTAACAGGAGTCTTGTGTAGAACCTGCTTAAAACGGGAACTAGGGATGACAATCAGAATATCTCATCCCGTCGAATCTCGTTCCGATTATAATTCAAGATGAAAAATATCCTAATCGTGATTAGTTTTTTTAGAATTGGGATAAAAAAAAATCATCTTAATTTCGTTACGAATCCCGTACTGAATGGTAGGAGATCTGAATTAGGATTCAGGATTTACTGCAGTCTTGTGCAGTGGGATGACCTTTTATTTTTCTAATCATTAATAATTTAAGGCATAATTGATAGGTGCATGTTCCAATAATACACACAAGAAGCAAAGGGAGCAATAACATAATATTAAATTTTTTAATAATTCAGGTCATTATTAAAAGAAAAGTAACAGAAAAGACTCAACCAATAACAGTTCAAAACCCAGAAAAATCACAGAGAGGAAGGTTAAAAAAATAAATAAAATAAAATTACTTGGCATATATCACAGAGAGGAAGCTTGTTGGAAAGGCAGTGAAGAAGAAGAAGCCTCTGATGCTTGCTTGCTAGCTTGTTTGCTGCATGAACTTCAATGTCACATTTAGCACACAAAGCAGCCTCATCTGCACAACAAATCACAGTTGCTGGTGCTCTCTCACAAACATCACACTGTATCTTCATCTTTTAGAATGCTACCCCCAAAAGAATGAACAACACAAAAGATTCAATTTTGATATTTGAAAATCCCTTTTAAAAGAAAATCCCAACAACCCTTTTGAGAATTGAAGGAAAAGAAAAGAAAAGATAAGATTTAAGAGAGAGTTATAAAGGAGAGAGCTTGAGAATGTGAGTGATGATGTATAGCTTAAGCTAGTTAGAACATGTGGAAGAAACAGGAAGTGAAATGATTGGTGCAAGATCTGTGAGGATAAGGGGAGTTAGATTTTTGGAACATCAGAAGATGCAAGAAAGCTGGTGTGTACAGCAAGGCATTGGTGGGGTATCAGCAATAACTTAACTAGTGATTTGGTGTTGTATGATTCAAGATTTAGTTTTTAAATTTTTGGATTCGAATTTAGGTGATGTGTCTCTTGTAAAATTTTGAGATAGTCAAAGATTTTACCTACTTCGTTTAAATCTGAATGGTATGATTTCATTGTGGATTTCCAAAAAAAAAAAAATTAAAAAACTAGTGATTGATATTTGTTGATGGTGTTTTTAAGCACTATGATATTTAAGGAGTACGACAAGGGTAAAAATGTAATTCCCTTCTCAGTCGAAATCATTAATGCCGACCCGGCCACATGAGTGAGGAGCCGAGCACCTTATGATCGGTAACCCGACCACTTAAAGATCGGATGACCGGGCAATTATCAGGTCGACAGCACACTCTCAGTACAAAAGACTATCATGACCGACCACATGAAGACCGGGAATATGGCGGGATATGCTCCAGAGGATAAGTTATCCTACTTTAATGGGGTAAAGTAATAAGTTAATATCCTAATAGGATAAAGGAAGTAAATGTAGTTTTGATTAGGAATCCTTATGGGAAAAGGGAATAGTTTTGACTAGGAATCCTGATAGGAAAATGAGACCATCTCCAATTGGGAATTCTTGTACAAATATGAATCTGATTTCTTCACCATTATAAATAGGAGGGTAGAGTGAGTGTAGAAGAACAAGTTAAAAAAGAACAAGTTGAAGGCATGATCTGAAAATCATCACAAGAGTGGGAGATTAGAGTCATAAAATTCCAATTTGTAAGAGAAAAGGAGAGGCCCGAAAAGTATATTTGAGTAATAAAAAGTACCACCATGTTCTTGTCCGTGGACGTAGGTCGGATCCCAAAATCCACCGAACCACGTTAAATCACCTTGTCTGATTGGCGTATTTTCTTGTTTTCCGCTAAGTTTGCTTTTGGTTCCCTATAACCAAACAAATTCACAGTTGAAGGAGGGTTCCCTCGGAGGTGATATTCCCGTATTACCCTGAGACCAAAATCCACCGTCAACAATATTTATTTTGTCTTTCTTTGAAACTCTCAATCATTTGCAGATGGATGTGTGTTGTCACAGATAAGATTGAATTATGATAGTTGGATGGAGGGTTATGATATTATTTGGAAGTTGATAATCACATGGTTTAGGAAACAACTGTGGATATCCGATTAATTTTTACATATTTAAAATATATTCGAAATCAATATTTGATATTCGGAATCCATCTATAATCGAAAATATTCACTGACAATAACTGGATATCGAATAAAATTATTAAAATTAATCGATTAATCACAAATTATAAAATAGTGATGAATCACAGATTTGGTCAAAAATCACTGATTTTATCCGATTTTTAATTGATTAATCACAAATTATAAAAAAGGATATGAATTTTGAAATCAATAGAGAAAGGTGAAGGAGAAAATGAGAAGTACAAAAAAAGTCGTAGAGAATTGAAAGAAATTTGAAAACTTGTATTAAACTAAATGAGATTACAAACTATAAATGAAATAGAGTTTTGAAATGATAAAGTGATGTCCAATTATATACAGGACATATATAGCCAAAATAAAAAGACTTTAATAAAATATTACACAAATTGATTTGTAGAGTCAAATTTTAATTAGGTCAAGGGCAAGAATGTCATTTTGGATCCCTTGATCGAAGAGTTTTGATAGAAAAATAAGGTCTTTTTATATACAAATTGGAGTGAGTTGGTGAAGGACATGTCCATTTCATGTCTTGGAATTCAAATATTTGAGATTTTGCACCTATAACACCATAAACTTAATTAATTCACAATAAAATTATAAGTTTTTGATCTTATTCTAAATTTAAACTTTTATTTTCAAAATGATGCTAATATGAGTCTAAACATATCCAACATATCCTAAATATATCAATATAATATCATAAATCACCCAACAATACATAACCTACTTCCAATTAGGATTGACAAATGAGCTGGACTTTGAAATGCCTAATCATATTTTAAATATATTTTTTTTAATTTAAATTTGTGTTTAGAAAAACATACTAAGAGTATCAATTCAATGTTTAATAAATTGAGTTTTTCCAATATCTTGAAAATATTAACAAATAATACTTCAATTTAAGGATGTACTTTTCAAAATTTGACTCATTTGCCGACCAGACTTCCAATCTGAACTCAAAACTATTATTTGTAATTCCAACTTATCTACATACAATTATAACTTCACACAAAATATAAAAAATAAAAAACCTAAAAAGCTTCATATCCATTAACTCTCTTTTCATCTATGGATAAAAAAGAGATCTACTAGAGTATGTGGAGTTTGATGGCTTGGGGCTAGAAGGATGGGTAAGAATATTGAATGGGAAACATTTGCAATTGTCATTTCAAATTGGTGAGTTTAATATGTTTCATATTTAAATTACTCAACATTGTCAAATTTTGTTAAGCTCTATTAAGAAAATAAACGTAAATTATGTTATGTAGTGTTTATAATGATTAGTCATATTAGTTAGATATTGTTTGCTTTGAGTTATATCTATCTACGTCGAACCAATCAACAGAGTCCATTATTTATATATCTTTTGGGGCCCAACATTCTCGTTGGTTGTGACATATGTGTATTTTCAATTGGGATAGTTTTATATCATTAGTAATGACCCGCCTCGTTATGCAGATATTGTATGCTTTGGGCTACATCTACCCTCATGGTTTTATTATTGGCTCGGATTGCAAGTCCACCCAAAACACATTCAATTAGTCCAGAGAGGCCATTATTTATAAACGGTGATCTAAAAGATTCAATGAGTCACTTGTTTGACAGATTGAACGGTAAAACTGAGTGAACGTTATAAATATTTTTAATTAATTAAAAATTATAAAAATATTAGATTTTATTTTTTGATTTTAAAAAATATGAACCAACCCGGTTTGGAGATTTTGATTGGTTTTTTGAGATTCAGTTTTTAGGACTTTACCCGGACCAGACTCACGGTCGATTTCCGATTCAACCGATTGATTCGATTTTCAAAACATGATTTTTAAACACATTACCAGCATCACACCCTAGACCTGATCCAAACATAATAGACCCATTTGTGTTTTGTCCAAATTCAGGGACTCCAATGAAAAAGAAAGTCTTAATTTGGGCCTATTAACTTTTATTAGGACCTTAATTTTGCAACATTATCACACAATGCATGGTTATGTTATCTTTTAATTTGGTATTAAAAGCTAATTAATTCCTTTCAAAATTTTACCTAAAATGTCAGATAAGCTCTTTGCAAGAAGAGTAGACTCAACAACAGCAAAGCAATGGACAAAAAATTTACACGATTAAGTGTATTCGCACGAAAAATTCATGCGGACGTTTCCACCATAAAATGACTATGTAAGTTTATATTTTATACCAGTGAGGTTCCAATGAGGGACACATTAGAGGACAGAAAAACACATATTTCAATATGTTAAATGAGGCAAATCAAAATTATCTCATTAACGAATCATATCTTCCATTATTTAACAAAATTTTAGATTGAGAGATGGACGATTACCCCCTCGCCTCTTAATGACACCATCAATTTTTTCCATTAACGCGCCTATTAGACTAGACTAATAACTTTCTTAAATTTTTGGATCAAGTGATCAATATAGTATTAGTTTAAACAACTGCCACGAAAAGCAAATTAAACCAATACTAGGGCTCTAATCTAATAAAAAAATTTTATTTTTTATTTTATTTTTTTTATCTTAACTAATAAGGCATATTTTAAAAACTTATTTACGACCCTCCAAAATTTAGGACGATGCAAGACCGTCCATGACTTTCACAGTGATAATCCTGTTTTTCCACTAAAATAAATAATATGTTTGATATTGTTATCATAATAATGTTAGTTGTACCCCCTCAATACTTCATGAACACTAAATTTTTATCTTTTTGTGACTAAAGTAGCAAACTTAAAAATTAATTTTGAATCTTTGAAATTATTTTTCCATTTTAGACACATAAAGACAAAATTTCGATGTTGAGGGATTACTTAGGAAGTGAAATGTTGATACAAACTTAAGAAGTACCGGTTGTATACAATTATATCACCAAAAGGATGGTTCACCGCATAAGGCTTCTCACATTGTAGGTTTTGGGAAGGACTCAATATGTAGACAGTTTTATCTTTTTGTGACTAAAGTAGCAAACTTAAAAATTAATTTTGAATCTTTGAACTTATTTTTCCATTTTAGACACATAAAGACAAAATTTCGATGTTGAGGGATTACTTAGGAAGTGAAATGTTGATACAAACTTAAGAAGTACCGGTTGTATACAATTATATCACCAAAAGGATGGTTCACCGCATGAGGCTTCCCACATTGTAGGTTCTGGGAAGGACTCAATATATAGACAGTTTTATCCTTACTTTTCTACAAAAAGACTGTTTCCGCGACTTAAACCCGTGACCTGCAGGTCACAATGGTGTAACCATACTATTACACCAAGGTACATCTTCCATTCAATAAATATTGAGAGATCCTTGAAGTTCCTCAGGATCCAATAGGTGTGGTAATGAAGCTTGTGATTGAAGTTAAAGAAGATTGGAACTGCATTTGGGGTCTTCATGATCACTGTGGATTAATTTGTGTAAAACTATTGATAATTAGATACGGGTGCAGTTGGCGCACCAACTCAGCTCAAACCGGTGGGCTCGTGTGGATATGGATTCCATGATTCTTTTTATTTTTTCAAACTCATATAGACCCACCTGCTTTGCCGAACAACATTGGCCTAACCTAACGATCCAACTCAGCTTTCTCCATCAATTGACAAAAACATAGATTCTGTCTTTACTAGTTTTGATTATCGAAAAATCAAAATCATGCACAGAGACCCGGAGTTGCAAAAATGTTTAAATAAAACTATACGATTTAATAATATATGTATATATCTCCCATAATCCAATCTCCAACTAAAATCCAATTACTGCCTACAAATAAGTATTATTTATGTATCTAAAAAAAAAAACTGAAAGAACATGTCGAAATGAGCCTACCTGAAAACAAACTCAAACTGCAATTCTGGGAATTGCTCGATTCATTCCTCAATCCTTTGGAACGGACGCGCTAACATCTGAAGCATTGTCTTTCTGGCTGGGAGAAGGCACTGATCCTCTCATTTTCAAGTCCCCTGTTTGTTGTTGATGTTCCTGCTGCTGCTGCTGAATCTGATGCAATTGAGGCTGCTGGAACTGATGCTGCTGCTGCTTCTGCGAGTGAATTTGAAGCTGCTGGAACTGCTGCGCGGTTAGAAGAGTATGCATAGCTTGATTGTTTGGGTAAAATTGCTGGCCAGCACCAAAAGACGTATAGTTCATCATGCGTCCACCGTTAGGCATCCCTTGGCCAGTCAATACTTTCAGATGCTGAATCTCCTCTTTCAGTGCATCATTTAGTGCTAGAAGAAAAAACAAAAAAGTTAATAGCATTATTATGACATAACAGCTCTTAAAAGTTTATAGTACGTTATAAATACTATGTTCATCAGGGGAAAGGAAAGCTGTTATAGCTCTATAATGCCCTAAGACTTCTAAAAGGCCCGGACAGATTAAACCTTTCATTAATGACTTTGCCACATTTACTTGAAGAAATTCAAATAAAATGGAAGTATTAAAGATAGTAGCATCCGCATTAAATTACTACTTAATATACGACTTTTTACAAAGTTGTACCGGTGTCACATACTCACATTGATCATCCACCAAATATAAAATTGGAGAAGAAAGCACTTTTAGCAACATCTTTAATGATCTCCAGATATCAGATATCTATCAGGCTAATTTTGAAAGTATGATCTCCAGTATTATTAAACCAAATGCATTATAGTTTTTATAAGCATCTGAGGAACAATGAATACTACAAATGTTTAATTCCTCATTGTATCTTTTTCTTTTCTTTCGAGATTTTTACTTCTGTAAGTTGTTTTACTTTGACTCCAAAATTCAAGCCTTCAAGGTATTCACAATGAATCCCAATAATTAAAAACATGATTAACCAATTGAAATGAGAATATCAAAACAGTTAACATGGGTCACAAACAGATCATGAACCTTCACAGAAGTTGAATGTCGTTGTTACATTAATCCTCAATAAATTACCAACATATCCAGAATTAATCGTAAATATAAAACCAGAAAACCAAAAGGAATACCATCTATCAAACACATATGTCATACAAAGAAGCCACAGATCATACACAACCCTTGAAGATACAATACAGTTGGCAATCATTTTTTTTTAAAAAAAATTTGTACCACAAGCAAAAAAACAAATTTACACATAAATTGAGTTACATAAGAATCACAATGTTTGCGTTATACTAAGTTCTGGCAGTGTTAGAATGTGTGTGGAACATAATACAAACTATCAACCCAAAAATTAAGGTTTCCCATATGTCTCTCTATTAACACTAGAAAGAAGATGATTATTAAACAGTAAGGAAGAAAATTTAATTGGAACGAGATAAAAGTCGTTAGAAAAAGTTCCCAAGAGACCCTCACCATCTTGCAATTGAACCTGTTGCTCCATTGTTTGCAAATGCAGTTTCAATTCACTATTTTCAGAAGTCAGACCATTAGTATCTCTCTGCTCAGAAGAAAAACACAAGGTAAACATATATTTACATTATAAAAGTTAAATACATTCCACTCACGATTATTATTATTGAAATAGCCCATAAAGCGCAGAAAAAAAAAATAAGCCACAGCATCCATACAACAGAAAACCAATTGTTGAAGCAGACTTGACCTTCTCTAACAATACTAATAATTGTAGTTAGTGACATCAAATAACTTACCTGTAACAATGTTAATTGAGCAGACAATGTGGTTGCTTCGGTTTGTAATGTCTGTACTTTACGTTCAAGCTCAGCTATGTATCGCATCTTCCTTTCCTTTGACCTTGCAGCTGACTGCCTATTTGCCCAGATTCTAGCACATTGAACAAAAGAGAGTTTGTGGTGTCAATATGAAACGCATAAAACCTAACTTAGCAGTGTGTTTCTAATCTCTTATGAAAAACTGAAATGTTATAGACAGTACAGATAAAAGAGAGATACAAATGAAAATGAAAATTTGCATCCCAATATGATATAGCATATAGGTAACAACATGTTTAACAAGTATTTCATGCTTGAACATGTAAACTCATAACCCAATTCTGAATATCTGAGTTAATGACAAAACAAAGGATCAATCAAAGGATTTCTGATCATACCTCTTTGCACGTTTTGGATCAATAAGTGCAAGCTCAGAAAGCTTAGCAGCAGACATAACTTTCTTAGAATCAGCAGAAGGCGCCTCTTCTGAACCTGCCAAGAGCATTTCTGGCTTAATACTCGTCGAACCATCCATTGACTGGCTGTGCTGATGTCTAATCCTAGGCCTCTCAGCAGATCCAACACCCACATTCTCTAATGAAGAACACCACCCACCTGCAGCCACTGCCTGTGCGGGTGTTGGAACTGCAGCAGCTGACGGCTCACCCACTTGAAAACCCGACGTTGCAGTTGAAGCATTGAACTTATCCATATCAAGATACATTGACAATAAATCCTCCTCAGTCTCGTCCGAGAAAGATGGCCCATCCGCACCACCAACCACACCAAGATCACTATCAAAGCTGATGTCATCAGGAAGAGTGAGGATTTCGGAATGGGCTCGACGATGACCCACATTCTTTGGTGGGTTATCAGGCATTCGGCTAATATCATGGCTAAAGCGGTTAGAATCAGATTGATGACCAAAATGAACCCCATCTGAGCTAGAACCACCTGGAGCTAATGGATGAAATGATGATACCAATGGTGTCTCAGGCTTCCCATTGAAATTATTATTTCCAGGAGGGGAAAAGCTCGAGAAACGGCCAGATGGAGGTGGAATACCACCATGGCTTAGAGACTTATCCCTATCCATCTTGAAGAAAATTTATAAACTTCCCTAATATCTAGAAAATTTGATGATTTAACAGGCAAACTTCTCTATGATCTCAAATTACAACACAACAAAGGAAACCCCAATTGAGAATTCAAGATACAAAACTAAACCCTAGAAAAACAAACAGACATTTGAAGCAGCTGGAAAATGGCCAAGTCAAAATACAGATACCATAAACCAAACAAACAATCACTATAAATAGAATGCAACTAGAAGCACGGATCACACAAACGAACCCTAACTAGTAATCCAGATCTCCAATCACTAAAAAGAGTATACAAACAGAAAAATTTTAGATACGCAAACCCTAGAAACAGCCGCCGGCCGGCGAAAGTGAGCTCTTTTCCCAGGTGAAATGCCGGAATTTTCCAGGAAAATTCCGAAACTTTCCGAGAATTAAAAATACTAGACGTGAATTGTAGCTAGATCTTCTTCCGAATTATAAAAATTGCTTAAAAGTGAAACGACAGCGCAGAGAATCCACAGGTATTTTTACAAAAAATAAAATAAAATAAAAAAACCAGAATCAAATTGAATAAACGAAAAAGAAATTTTTTGTTTTTTTCGTTTTTAGTTCTTAAATAATAAATGTGACTAAAATGGTAAGTGGGTCCCACTTGTTTGGTATTTGCTAATCTAGTGGATTTTTGCATTTAGGTCGACAAATTATCACATATTATGTTATAAGTCCTTAATATTTAGGATTAACTATTTTGTGACCACCTCTTTAGAGACCCGTTAAGATAAGGCTCATTCGTATAGGGCCCACGGGCCTGATGGGCCGCCCAGTCCGTTGGCAATCTCTACACGACTTGTCAATCGACATGAGCGAACAAATTTATAATTACCTAAAATAATAACATAATAAATAATCGGATCGAGTCTTATTCACCCATTTATTAATATTCTATTTGCAACATTCGTACGACCCCCATTATTTTATTATAGCCACTAACTTAGTGAATTCAGAATCGGATTGATTATTTGAACTGTTTTGAAAAAATCAGTAGAATCGGCTTACGTCATAAATGATTTTATTTGATTAAAAATTCTAAAGAAAAATATTAATTTTTTATTTTTATTTTAAAAATTAAAAAATGAACCGGTTCGCAAATTTTGATTGTTTTTTCCCGATCGATTTTTAAGTATTAACCAGACCAAATACAATATCGATTCCCGATCAAACCGGCGAATCCGATCCAATCTTAAAAACTATGCTAACTATTGTCATGTCGAGTTCGAGTTTGAAGGTACAAATAAATAAACAAACATCCTAAACTACATATACTTTAGAAACATATTTTTACAATCATATTAAATGAGTAAAAATTATTAATTTTTTTTTAAAAAAAAAAAAAACAAGTGACATGAATAATAAATAAATTGGATAGATACAGGCACATACTTCACCTGAAGCAGCAACCTAAATTAGACCTGGCCGGCGGTTCGATTCTGTTTCGGTTTCGGTTCCGGTTCGAACCTTTTTTTTTAATTATATAAAAAATAGAAAATAATTTAAAATAATTTAGGGGTATGTTAGGAAAATAACCCTACGGTTCCAACCGGAACCGTACGGTTCTGGAGCAATTCCAACCGGTTCGGTTGGTGGTCGAACCCTAACCGAACCGGTCCTTTACGGTTTCGATTCCGGAATCGAAACCGGAACCGGTTGGAACCGGAACCGTCCGGTTCCAACCGGTTCGGTTCCGGTTCCGAATCGGAACCGTGGCCGGGTCTAACCTAAATTACCATTTATGCTACTTTTAAAATTAATATTACATATTATTTAAAGTTTATATCAATTTTTTTTCAATTGATGTTAAACGGATAAATACACCCCTAAAATTTCATAAAATTGATATTTTTTTAGAATTATGAAAATAGGGGACAAGTGTAAATATTTTAATTTGAAAACATATTTTATACTGTTAATTTTTTTAACAACTGAATGAAATTTTGAAGGTATCAATGTCTTTCTTGGGATGTATATGTATTTTTACAAAATTTTAAGATGCCTATATTCATTTTAAATAATAAAAAAAATATTTGTCTATTTTACGAAATTTTTAGAGTAGATATGTTTTTTTTCCCTATTATTAAGGAAAGAAAGCAACTTCTTTTTGAAACTGAGTTAAGGTTTCCTTCTTTGTCTCTTGGAGACAACTAATAATTAACTGAAAAAATTAATGATAAGATAAGATCATAAGAACGACTTAATTAATAAAATTTGAAAACTTATATTTTTACTATAAAAAACAAAAAAACTAAAGACTATGATGATAAAACTTCGATTGAATTTTGGGATTGAATTAAGAAGGGAAAAGTACAAAAAAAAAAAAAAAAAAAATTCTTGTGGCTTCGCTTATTTGCAAAATCAAGTCTGTGATTATTTTATGATAAAAAAATTTCAAGTGATTTCATTCGATAATAAGAGCCGATAGAATTGATAATATCGTTATTGATGACTGACGTGACATGATGTATGTTAACGTGATATTGACATGAATGTTGATGTCATATGATATTGGCTGATGTGGCATAATGACATCTACTGACGTGAAATGATATTGAAATACGGAATGACAAAAATATACATGTTATATTATCACACACTAATAATATTATCGATTTTGTCAATTTTTACGAACGGATGAATTCACATGATAGTTTTTTGTCATTAAAAAAATCACAATTTTGATTTCTCAGAGCGAACCCACAAAATATGTTTTTTATATTTTTCGCAATTAAGAATGAAAGACTGAAGTGTCTAGGATATATGAATTTTTATTATGGTGGGAAATTGTTGTGTGTATTTCAAGTTTTGGTACAAATTTCTGATGGTGTGTTTTTTTTTTTCATTTTTATGATGTAATTTTTTTTTTCAGTTATTAAGTGTTAAAAAAAAGAAATTAATGACACTAAATCTAGTACAAAGACTGATTTTTCAAGTTTTATTTTGAAAAAAAAAAAAAAATTTATTCATGCTTAGTAAATATGATTCGTTGTTTGGTGGCAGGGTTTCTATCGTTCCAAAAAAAAAAAAAAAAAAAGATTCGTTGTATATATTTATTTATATCATGTGGCATTCTTAATCTGTTATTCAAGGGGAAAAAGAACTCTTGGTCCCTAAATTAATTTTATATTTTTCATTAGATCTTCAAATTTTTCATAATTATCTATTAAGTCTGTGATATTCTAGTAAAGAATCGTTGTTGTATTTTGTAATGTTATGGTTAGAACAGTAGTAGGGATGACAATCGGGATATCTCATCATAATCTCATTCCGATTATGATTCGGATGAAAAATTAGTCATGATCAATTTTTTGAATATGGAAAAAAATCATCTCAAATTGCAACCGAAATTTTTATATGGATTGATTTTTCATCTTGAATTTCGTACTGCTAGATATGAGATATCGATTCCAGATCAAGTTTCGTGATTTTTTTACCAACCCTAAATAATAGAGACCTAATATGTAATTTAAAGAAATGGGGATCTAATAAATTATTATGAAAAAAATTAAAAAAACTAAAGAGCATTTAGAAAAAAGATAAATAAATATTACCTCTGAATTTATTATTGTATTTAGTCTCAATAAATTTTCAACTCTAGCTCTGCCTCCGCCCCGGAAGATACAGGCATTGAAGCTGAGTATCTAGCAGATAAATACCAGCTGCCTAGAAATAATTCTTCATTTTCTATAAAGATGATTAATAGAAGAATGAGTAATTCCCAGAGCCCTTCTTGGATTCCGAGGAGGATTCAATATGTATGTATCCTTACTCCTGTTTTGTTTTTGTTTTTGTTTTTGTTTTTTTTTTTTATTAATAAAAAGAGATTATTTGCACGATTCGAATCCGTAACCTTAAGATATAATTACACATAATTTATACAGAATGCTCTCAGCTGCATTCGAAGATCTCTAATATGGAGCTTCGTATCTTTGGAAGTAAGACTGTAAGAGCAGGTGTCCCATTTTGGTGAGGATCCAGTGAACCTCAGGGCAAATATTAATAAAGTAACATAACTGAGCATGAAAGGGGTGAAAATATGAATATATATATGATATAAAGTTAGAAAGGGCAATTCCTATTGTGAGAGCCCTCCGGGTTTGGGTATTGTTCATTTTAACGGCCTATCCAAAATGTCTCTAATTAGTTAGTGAAATTCCTTACTTATAAACACATGTCCAAACTTTATCCCAAGCAATGTGAGGTATTATAATCCACCTATATTGGGGCCCAATGTCCTTGTTGGCACATCGGTTGGGGAGCTGGCCCTAATACATGGTCTGAATAGTCAGTTTTTTTTCCGCTTTGGCAGCCCATAGATTGTCCCAGCAAACTAGCCCCAGCCAAAAATCATCTAACTAGTTGATGGAATCTCTTACTTATAAGCACATGCCCAAACTCTATTCGGCAAGGGGGCCAGGTTATTAGGCCAATCTCCGGGTGGTCAAAGCAACAATATCTGACTAGTTGGACCAGACAATGGTATCAGAGCCAACTCACCAACCGATGTGCCAACGATGATGTTGGCTCCAATATGGTGGATTATAATATCTTATATTATTTAGGATAGAGTTTGGACATGTATTTATAAGCATGAGATCCTCTAAACTAGTTATAGGTCTTTTGGATGAACTTGAACCTATATCAAAAACAAAACCGTGAGGGGCAAAACATACAATATATCACTATTTGTGTCGGACCTTACAGCAAGTCAGCACATTATCTTACCTTCATACCATTGGTTACAACTAGATCCGGTCACGGTTCCGGTTCAGAATCGAAACCGAACCGAACTCCCAAACGGTTCGGTTACGGTTCCATAAAATTTGGAACCGTAATCTTAAGGTTCGGTTCAGTTTCAGTTCCGGTTCCGGTTCCGAACTGACGGGAGACTCCTCAGGAAACAGGTTAAGAAAAATTGATATTTTATTCTTCACGAAGCTTGATAATGCCATTATGTAAGGGACGGCCATGTTCTTCTAACCATAGCATCCTGCAGCTGTTAAAGCCATGCCCAAACTTACAAGTGCTTGTGGTAACCATGGAATCACTATAAGTGGAAGCAGAAGCCACAATAACATACTTAGATCTTCTAGGAAAATCCAAGTGGTGCATGATCACCTTTGTTTCCAAGAAACCAAGACCTTTTTTTCTTTTTGAATCGTTGGAAACCTCATCGTCAAAATACCCCTTCCGGATTTAAGCGAAGCAGGTAAAACTCGTAAAACTCCCGACTGTCCCAGACTCTTACAAGAAACGCACTCCCTGAATTCGAATCCAAAACCTGAAGGTCAAATCCTGGATACCAAGACTTAAAAGGTGACAATTTATGTTATCTTATTGCTCACTGAAAATTTCTTCTTACTACAAAATGTTCCTTCAGGCTCCAAAGTTACAAAGTGATGCAATCTAAATTCTCAGGTTATTCTTCATGTCTAAAATATTACATTTTAGCCCCCATAGCCGAGTCTATAAAGGATTAAAAAATATATTTGAGTTTGTCGATCGTATATCTTTTGAGGAAAAAAAAATTACATTCTAAAATTTATAATATATGAAGTGAAAAGAATCGTAAATTTTAAAATGTGTAGTATATCGGACTAGATTAGATATAATCTCGCCTCGTGTTTGGAGCACAATATAATTGGACTAGACTGTATATGTAATTTTTAGTATTAGACTAATTGAAAATTAACTAAATGTTTACTTAATATTATAATAATTTAATTTAAAGGCAAAATATATTTATATATGTAAATTTAAAGAATACCTAATATACTTAAATTAATAGATTCTGGCAGAGAGAAAATATGGATATATATTTTTTTTTTTTTGAAGTGATAGAACCAAATATATTTTTAACAAGAGAAATTGGAGATTTTGTTTTTTGTTTTCCTTTTATCCCCTAGAGACATAAGTATTTAACCAAAGAGGAGAATTATCAGAGGGACCCCCTATGAAAAATGAATGAAACCTTCGTCATGTGTTTAAAATTAAGTGAAACCCCTTCATGGTTAAAAATCCCGAATCATAATGTAATAAATCCATAATTTTGATGGGGATTCAGAATTCTTAACCATTCGGTCTGAAATTCGGGTCAATTTTCATCCCGATTTAAAAAATCGATCAGGATTCAAGACTAAAAGCGGGAAAAATGATGAGAATCCATATCTTTAAAAGTCATGGGTCTGATTTTGTAGAATCCGATTGTAATTGGGCTTTGCTTTTTCTTTAGTCCAGTAGTGAGTTCCTTGAGTGAGTTCCAGCACCAATGTACTTCTTTGGTTAGAATCTTTCTCCTTTTCTTTAAGGGCATCTCTATGATACCCAAGGGTATCACATACCCTTGGATATCAAAGTTGCATGTTCAATGCAACTTTGAGCATTGAACATGTAAATTATATCAATAAACATGAAATTTTATAAAACATGAAATCAGTTGCATATTTATTGGCGAAAGTTGCATGTTCAATGCTCAAAATTGCATTGAACATGCAACTTTGAACCCAAGGGTATTTGATACCCTTGGGTATCATAGCATTACCCTTTCTTTAATTGTCGTTAATGATTTTTTATATTGTTTCTTTCTATGTTTTATATTTTTTTCCAGAACCTTTATTTCAGAGTTTCTCCTTAACTTATAGTCGTTTTTTTCTTCTATAAATGGAGGCTATATTCCGGGAAATTGATATTTTTCAGTTAATGAACTTCTTTATGATGCAAGAAGTCCACGTGTTACATGACATGCTCAAATATAAGATTAGGTGTAATTACATATGTTATTATGCATGTTAAACTAAGCTTACATGTTTAGTTAAGTGGGATGTCATTAAAGCCCACTAACTTTGGATTATGGTGCATGACCTCATGTATTACTGAATGTTGATATAGGATTGAAGTGCTTTTATTTTCTCCAATTAATTCGTAAATACCAAATTAGAGTCTTTATGGAGTAGGGTGACTAAGGGATGAGCTTACTTCGGAATGAGTTGATATCGGAGTGACGTCACCTCTGGATCATGTCTGAGTTTCTTCGAAGGTCTTGGGATTTCGAGAATCATCAAAACTTCTCACATTTACTAGTACTGTACATCTAATAGTACCATGACACGTGTCATTATTCTATTGGACCTATTTCAGTCCAGCGCAGTTCCACTAAGAAACTTATTGAGGAAGTTCATTGATATGGCGACACGTGGTTAATAAAGTATGGCTAAAATTAGGCACATGCATAGACGAAAAAATTATCTCAAATCACAATCGGGATAGAATGGGATAAGATCGATTAAGGACAGGATGTCCTGATTGCATCCCTACATTATGTTTTACATTAAAAACTAAAATATTTATAGTAAAATCTCATGTAAAAATATTTCACTTAGTCTTAAAAACATTAGGAAAATTTCGCTTAATTTCACCAAATATCAAATGGATTTTACTATTTTCAAGGAAAAAATGCCACTTAGATTTGAGCCTTGGGAGAGATAAGATATTAAAATTCAAGTTATTAAGATCAGAGGTATAAAAAGGGGGATTATGTATTTGATATTATTCTTAATCGAAATTCTCTCTCGCTCGCTCTTGCTTAGTCAAATTGGATAAGAGAAATGACTGGTGATCCCAACATTTAGCTCCCCACAGATTTGATAGCTTAACAACATAGTTAATTATTAATGTTAAAACATTATTATTTAACATGTTATGGTAATTAGATATAAGATGTCATCAGATGTGTGACTTGATGACAAATGATATATAATTTGATTATCAGATCCTGGATTCGAGTATAGAGGTGCATTTCTTATAAGAGCCAGAGATTATCGGAGATTTTATTTGTTCCACTTAAACACGAATCGGATGATTTGACGACGGAATTTCCAGTTCAAAAGTTGGGATCCCTAAATTGTTGATAAAGATAAAGAGATGCCAACAAACTTTCAACAAAAATATTAGCAGTCGTAGGCCAAATAGGTCTGATTTTGAATGAAGCAGAATTACAAAATAACAAGTTACAAAAGCAAAGACAAGACCAATATTTACATTCATTCAATCCCTCAAGGTCCTAATCAAGAAAATCAACCCAAAAAAAAAAAAAAAAAAAAAAAACTCCTTTTTGTTTCGTTGGATTCTTCATATTTCTTGCATTTCATGTCCATTTTGAAAAAGGGGAAAAACGACATCGATAGCCAACTTTCCTACACAAATTGGACAAATCAGCTCCTTGTTAGCTTATGATGTAAATCCTGAATTGATATAGAGATAAAACAAACAATATTTTTTAAAAAATAAAAAAAATAATTAAAACGACTTGGTTTGGTAACCAAAACGACGTTATTTTGATTATATTTTTAACTATTTATCTCCCTGTATTTTTCATGTCGAAACCCAAGTTTTTATATCTAGATATGATGAAAGTACCAACATGAAATGTCGAAACTAATAACATTAAACGCAGATATTTTGACAAGTCATATCCAATTTTTTGTACACTGAAAAACATCCGACACTCGGGAACCCATATGTTTACTATGGCCCGGGACAATTGAGGATTTTAACTACTCCGTTTAAATTCAAATCGGATGATATCGGATGATATAGCGACGGATTTCCAACGTTTCAAAAAAAAAAAACAACGTGGGGAAAAAAAGATTTATTTCTGCTACAAATAAGAACAAGCAACCGTTTGCGTTCGCATCAGTAACGAGAGATTTTTTTTTTCCATCCATTTTTCCTTCGTTTCATGATTGTTGGAGTCTGCGTTCATAAGCTTCCAAGATTTGATTCTGCAGACGATCGAGAAATCACGACTGAACCGATACCGGTGGCATTGAATTATTAGTCAATCACTCAAACTAATTCCGTCTAAAGCTGAGATGTTCCAACTCCGCGTATGCGCTTGAGTTGAAATATCTTTTCATAACCAGTCCTAAGACCAGAACAAAAGAGGGTCGCATTTAGGGTATCGACAACCAGCGTAAACCTTAGCGAATTTTTTGACACGGATCCTATATAAAATTGTTTAGTTTGGATTGGAAAGCACTCAAACTGCTCTCAAAACCAATTCACAAGACATTGACGAGGAAATAGGACTAGTTTTCCAGTAATATCAGGTAAGATTCAACAAATTTGACAAAATTGTCATCTTCTTTTCCAAATAGGTATACTCATATTTGATAACCATTGCAAAACACACAACCGTAAGCGTTTAGTAATGTTAAAAAGTTTTTTCCCTCAGTGACAGTTCAAACCACGATGGTGTAGGTGTCCTTTCCCGTTTTTTGTTCTCTAACTAAATTAACGGTGAAGCTGGTAGGATAAGAATTGTTTCAACAGCTTCGACAAGTGATTGGGAAGCACGGCACAACTTACTAGTAACGGTAAATGGTTGACAAGGATGAGCGACGACTAACTTGAGATAGTTTCGAACTGTGTTAGGCAAGAGTATTTCTTTGATGTACGTTGCGAAATATCTAAGGAATCTATGAATTCCAATTAGTTTAGCTTATCAATTTTACGCTGGTTCCATGACCTTTTAATACTGTCTAGTACAAGTTCAACCCCGACAAACCATTAGAATTAGGATCAGTGGTGTGTTTAGCCAGTACCTCGCCAACAGAGAGGATCAAGTCCTTAACCTCGTCTGCCTAGCCGAAAACCAAAGTTTGATAAAATCACGAGCCTATTTCACGAGCAAAAAACAGCTTAAGCCTTCTTAATTTGACATATTAAACTCTTGAGGATTTAGTACCAGGAGTTCAATTATTAAAACTAATTTTTTTTAGGTTTTTGTTTTTAAAACAAGTTAGACCAATTGACAGCAGTTCTCTTCGCATATTAACGAGACACAAGTACATTCTGCATCTCCAAATGATCTTTTAATTGAGGAAAAACTAAATCATACAAGGTTCAGTTACAACTCACAATAGTTACAATACCATGAAAATTTAAGAAGGTTCCATCCTAAAGGTTAGTAATAAGCTAACTTCAAGGAAAGCTCCGCAGACAAAAAAATATTAAGCTGCACTATATGTTAGCTAAAGACTAACATCATTTATAATCTCAAAAACAATTGTACGAAATCATATTTCAAGAAATACGCAGTGCAGACAATGCATAATAACCACACATGTTAAAACCAGATGCAGTAATAACAGAATAAGCTAATAGACAAGGACAATTAGCGTTTATCAACATCCATAGCTGAATACTATAATCGTGCACATGAAAGCTAAGGCCTACAAGCAACATCTACAAGGCTAAGGTCTCCTAACCAAGGTTTAGCATGCAACAAAAGTGAGAGCCTGGGAAAAAGGAAGGTACATATATAAAACTTCATTATCACAGGTACCTGCTTAAACGTTGGACCAAAAAGATTTAACCTAAACATTCTGTTGATAGTCAGGTAAAAGCTTGTAAAGCAAACTAGAAATCATTCGTTTCTTTATAAACACTTTGATTTCCTAAAATGGCATGTGTAGCTCCTGATAAATGTGTATATCCCAGGTACACTTAAAACCCCAGCACCGCAACTCATTGGAGGAATATGAAAGTAGACAAAATCTACAGATGATTTAGTTTATCAAAATGCTTTTACAAACCATAAACAGCCAGAACATCATATGGACTGCACTTTAATTACCCTAAAGAAGACACTAGAGTGAAACTACGAGATAAAACAATACCAAACAGAGAACAACAAACAACAAACAAATCTAACATGTTTCATCTAGATGCAAATCCAAATCCAAATCCAAATCCAAACAGGTCCCTAATAAATTAGTAAATTCATCACGCTAAGCAGAAAGATAATTTTTCCTATTAAGGGCATATCTACTCAAGATAATTAGAGATGGAAGAAATAATTACCTAGATTAGAGAACTATTATTGCTGGTTTCCAGTCCCTTGTCCTGCAGGAGAATTTGTTTGCTGCTGCTGCTGGATCTGGAGGAGGAGGTTAGCTGCAAACTGTAGTGTTGACTGGTATCGCTGATTCTTATCAACCTCTCCATCAGATGTGCCCTGACCAGCTCCAGAGAGCACAGACTGAAGCTGCTGGACATGATTGGGATGCTCCAAATTCACTTTGTCTGCTGATGAAGTCATGACATTTTGTGGATGCGAAAGATAAACTTGATTTGACAAAACAGTAGGATTATTTGGCTGCTGAAAAGCAGACGAACCATATAATGTGGAAGCCTCATTTCCCTGCACCATTCCATAGCCTTTTTGAGTATTGGGAGGAGCTGCAAACTGATACTGCGGATTCACGGGAGGGGAAATAGCAACATGAGCAGTTTGAGGAGCAATTGAAAAATTAGTCAACGGCCTAGAAGACACCATGCCCTGCTGTGGCAAGCTGGCAACGGACTCCTGGAACTGATTGTTTCCGAGGAGCATTTGTGCAGAATGGCTCGGAGTATTAGACATAGATACATAATGATGAGTCAATGGTGGTTGAGCTTGAGGATTGTACTGATTCCCCAATTGTTCAATGGACTGACTCTGAGGCTCAGCTAACAAATGCCTGACTGATGACGAGCCAGATGTAGGTTGAGCACCTTCTGCAGGCTGTGTTGCAGGAATTAAAGAAGCTAGAGTAGCAATAAGATCGGGTGTTAAATTGACTCCAGCTTGGGATACAGCCGGAGTATTGTTTGATCCATAATCCATGGAATTTGACTGTGGTAAAAGGGGCGCATTGGCGTATGGGAAATGCATTTTTGATTGGACATTTGAGTAATCATGTGAAAACATGTTGTAGTCCACTGGCAAAACATGTTCCTCCTTCGGGCGGATTAGATTACTCTCGGGATGAGGTGGTGGAATGTTCTGTTTATCAACAGTGTGGGCTGGATGCGCTGATTGTTGAGGCAACTTCAGGACAACACCATATAGACGTTCTGGCCCCACAACTTTCAAAACTTTTGACAAGAAATCTGATGGAGGCACCAAGAATAAGGTTGTCCCATCATCAAATTTTGCAACACCAGCGCGGTTCTTTGAACCCAGGTAGCGAAGGAACTCAGTATAGGAAGCAAAATCATCTTCACTGTCCGGCAAGAAGAAAACTATGTCAAATCCTATAGCCTCAGCGTAGTGTTTTGCCAGCATATCCAATCCTGTCCTGGCTGAGCAGTTAACTACTTCCGGACTGCAGAACAGAGATCCAAATACAAAATGAGGAAAAACAAAAAAATTACTTGGTAACACCTAATTAATTATTGCCGCAAGACAATCCAAAAAAAAAAAAAGCCATAGTGAAAGTAAAATATAAGAATATTTAAATAATAAAGGTAACAAATTAAAAATAAAAATAAGAAAAGGAAAAAAAAGGGGGTATGACATTGTACCCTTCTCTATTGGGGCATAGAGAAGCTGGTTTTTACACTAAAGTCTATACAGGTAGTAGCTCCTACCGTGATGTTTTTCTTTCCCTTGTGGACATGTGGTTCACTTTTGCATCTTCTTCGTGTTATTAAATTAAATTTTGCATTTTTCCTATCAAACTAAATAAAAAGAAGATGAAGAAGTTGAAGAAGAAGCATTTTAATAAACAAGGATATGAAACCATAAGTGTCATGTCTAAAAGATTCATTGGTATGACATGCAATGCACAAAGATCCAAAACTGGAAATAAGCCCACGTGCTAAAAAGAAGAATAAACATCTTAATAAATAATAATAAGAAAAAGATAAAGAATAAACATTTCAATAAATAAGGATGTGAAACCATTACTGTCATGTCAAAAGATCCAATGGGTAAACCATGACACAATGCACAAAGATCCAAAACTTGAAATAAGTCCACGTACTAAACCAAAATGATAGCGATATATAATAGACCAGAGGAACTCAAAGTAAAAGGGAAAGTATACTCACAGTTCGCTCTCTATCCCTTTCCCGACAGGAAGACATCGAGCACGACAAACTGGTGTACCACCCTTTGCAATAATGCCGCGCCAAATGCAATCATTATCAATATGATTTCGACCAAATCCCCCAGCTGTCACCTTTGAAGCCACTGGACTAAGACGGTTCCTCCCTTGAAGATTCATGACTGCACCGGGAGCTCCACCTGTTATTGAACCAAGTCCATATGACTGCTCCAACCCAAGCCCATGATCATCAATCTTTCTTGAAGGGAAAGTAGCATCATCAATGGACAAAGAACCATCTACCCTCAAACGTTTAGAATCCTGTTGAAATTGGTTTGTATCATATACATCCCATGAACCAGATGCATGACTGAAAGGTTGCCTAATACCCTGTGCAGGAGAAGTACGTAGCCCAGGCGAGGGTGACGGCCTTCTCCAGTTTGGATCCAAATTTTTGGCATTAGGATCTTGCATACTATGAAAGTCCTTAAAGTCTGGGCCTGAAATTTCATGACTACCATGAGCACCAAAAGACCTCATCGGCATACTTGGTCCACGAATGTCAGCAGGTTGCAGATGTCCAGCAAAATGAGGTCTCATCTGATCACCAAAAAACATCTCTGGTCTTGGCCCTTTAGATCCAGGATAAGAACCCGGGTAATCTTTTTCAGGAGCAAGCTCACTGCTTGAAAACATAATGGTTATTCTTGGATCATTGAACAGCCGACCTTGCAAGCCCTCCTTAGCACGCCGGGCTTCATCCACACTTCTAAATTCTACAAAAGAGTAATTTCTCGAGGGATAACTCTTTATTCTCTCAATCTCACCAAATAGTATCATTGCATTGTGGAGCATTTGTTCATCCATCTGAACAGAAGGTGGGTAACCTACCCATAATATCTTACTTGGTGGACCATCTCTATTTCGTCCCACTGAAGATTGAGGATGCTGCGAAATAATAACAAATGATTAAAGCATAATCTAACTGAAGCAAAGCAATAAACTAATTTCCACATTCATTTCTAAAACTGACATGCAGCTGTTTGAAGCAGCTAATTGCATTTAAATGGTTCAGCTTGCCACACGCGTGGTGTGCCATGGAGTTCTATGATGCTTATCAAACAACGCCAGTAATAATATTCAAAATGATGGATCATTTGCAATATCTAATTAACAGGTCAAAGATTGAGACTCACTGATCTTTTATAAGCCGAGTGGTTATCCGAAAAACCAGTGCCCCTACCAAGACCCAGACCATCCCTTGCATCATGGGAATTAGGCCACTGTTCCTGAACAAGAGCAAACCAAAAAGACATCCATTCAGAATGAGGAGAAGAAGAAACACACACTCAAATCAATTCTGAACTGAACTGTCCCAAAGTTAAAGAGGACACTAGAGAATGGAATGATGCATTTTGGGAACATGAAGATAATGCTTAATTCCTCTGTAATGCTCCTGCAACCCTTGCACAGACTGAATAGCAGAATTTATTCAAGACTAAAGCATCATAAATCAATCATGTCCTCAAGTTATCTGCATTTACGGCCTTTTAATTTACTTATGAAAAAATAGTCGTTGCTTGTGAGCATACAGAGGAAAACTTCTAAGCTTGTAAGCATGACTTACCCCTTTCACGCTTTCTATAATTTCGCAATCACTCATAAGATTTAATTATCAAGATAAATCATTCATAAACAATGATTCTTTATCTGGAAAACAAACTTAAAATTAAGAACATATAGACTTACTCTTCTTGAGGGTTGTGATCGAAGGAAGTCGACTTGTATCTCTTCACCGCATATTTGCTTACCATTCATGTTTTTCACAGCTTGGGAAGCATCTTCTAATCTCGAATATTCAACCAATGCAGTATTGCCGTCTTTAAGGAACTTGAATTCTTGAATGTTACCAAACTTCAGAAATTCCTCTTCTAATTCTTCTTTTGAAACAATTGGGCTGATTCCACCCACCCATAGATGCTTAGAAGGTTTGGCCTGTACACAAGAATTAGAAGCAACCCCTTATAAAGTTGTACAAGCTTAACATTGAATATTCAGTCACCATTCCAAAAAGTGATGAATATATCTAGTACTAAATAAAAGCTATATAAATTGAATGAAAAGCTGATACATAAGACAATATAATCCTAAAGACTTAACACCAAAACCAAACAAGTCTATTTTTGCCTGATTTGAGATTAGCTTTAGATTGTTTATTTTCATATTACAGAATAAAAAATTGTTCAAGACAATGGAATTCCTCAATCTGCAACCGACTTCAATTCGATTCATATTTTGATGCATTCCAGAAGCAATCTTAACTAAAAATTCAGCACAAAGCAGACAGCATGACTTTACACAACTCTGATTAAGTCAATATACCACAACAAATTTCCAATAAAACACTACTAAGCTTCAATTTGACTCAACTTGACAAATTTTCACTCTAGATATTCTCATAAGAGAGACGATAGAGGAAACATCACTTGTTTTCAATTTTTACAATGAGTTGTGATAAGAGCAAAGCACAACATGCTGTAAGCCATTTTCAATGGTATGGAGAGAGTTAAAAGTTGTAAATACATCAGGCAAGTAGTTGGGTAGGTGGACTTTTTTACATCTTAAAAATGAAAATTATTCTGTTACGAAAAATAAATTAAATTAAGATATAGAACTTCTTTTAATTTGAAACATTTTAGCATAATATGTCTACTTTAAAATGGAAATTATTTAGTCATGAAAAATAGATTTCATTGATTTCTTCTTGTTCCGTTACAATAAAATGTTTCATTATAGCTATTATTCATTTTGTTAGTTCAGTCTCTCTAGATATCCAGCAAGTAATTCACAAGACATCTTATTTTCTTTTGGATGTTTGGCTAAATAACATTATATTCCATTTAAATTTAAAGGATAAATTAGTTAAACATGAGTACAATTGTTCTTGATTGAAGGTTACACGAGCTTGATCACTTTTCAGTTTTTGATATCTGAGTCTGAAGACACTGTTTCTGTGTTTACTTCTTGTAAATTTGTAAATTTATTAATTTAAGAAAACAAATTGTGTTAAAGATTAAAGATAACAGAGTATAGCTTATTCTGAGGTTCAAATATACCAAATTGGCCCTCATCTTTTGCAATCAAATCAAGTTTGTAAACTCTTTTTATTATGCAGTTGCATGGGGATCTCATTGCCCAATTGATCACGAATATTCGAATTCCAAATGCGAAAAAGAATAAGAAAGAAAGAAGGCTTCTATTATACTCTCCCTGTATTTTCAAGTCTACCATAGACCCATAGAATGTGAAATCCCCATCTAATGTTTCTTATCTTCTGGCAAGATATTCCCTGTATAATCCCATCAAGCGCGAAATGTTACGAGAAAGGCAACACATCTGCATAAACGTTTTGCAGATACCATAAGAATGTTCAATTTTGTTCTTGAGTTTTTGTAAACTGCCTTACTGGTGTGCAAAACATTGATAAAAATGTTCCAGATTTGTAGGCAGATTCCCAAAGCTTAAACTAAAATAACTAGAAAGGGTGTCAATTAAACGATTACATTCGTGATCAAACATTAATCATGTTCAATTTTGTTCTCGAGTTTTTTTTTTTTTTGTAAAGTGCCTTACTGTTGCAAAACATTAATAAAAGCTTAACCTAAAATAACTAGGAAGGGTGTCGATTAGACGATTACATTTGTGATCGAACATTAATCATGTTCAATTTTGTTATTGAGTTTTTTTTTTTTTTGTTGTAAAGTGCCTTACTGTTGCAAAACATTAATAAAAATGTTCAGATTTGTAGGCAAATTCCCAAAGCTTAACCTAAAATAACTGATTGTCTGATTGATGTTAAATTAGCGAAAAACTTATTGTTGAATCTATCCTCAAATTCACAAATTATCGCATACAAATAATTCGGTTCAATTTGAACATTTATAGTTCCTAAATCTGTTGGCCGAATTTGATTTTCTGTCTCAAATGTTTTTTTTTTTTTTTGCAAAATAATAACATGTAACAAATATATGCAAAACAAAAATATCAAACAAATTATTATACAAATACAAATATCCAAAAAATCATTAAAAATAAAAAATAAATCACAGAAATTAGAACAAACCGGTCGAGCAAACTCGATCTTGATCGGATTCCCACAGAAGGTGGTTCCCTGGAGCGCGGCTTTGGCGGCTTTGGCATCCTCCACGCGCTTGAAATACACAAACGCGAAGGTCCTCGACGAGTGCGTCGTCACTTTATCTAAGACGCCGAATTTTGCAAAGAGATCCATCAGATCCGCGTCGCTCGCGTCGGGCGATAAGTTTCCGACCCACAGGTTGTTCGACGGCGGCGTTTCCTTGTTGTCGTAGGCTCTGTTGAACTTACTCATCGGCGGCGCCATTGATTTCGACTTGGATTGAACGAATCGCCGGTGAAATTAGGGTTTCGAGATTTGATCGAATTTGAATTTGAAATAAAATTAACAACGTTAGTAACAATATGTATGTACAAAAACAGAGAGGCAAAAAAAAAAAAAAAAACCCTAGAAATTGAAAATTTCAAAACTGAGAGAGAGCGAGAGAGAGGTTGTAAAAACGATAAGGTGGCGAGGGGGATTATAAAAGAGAGGGATAGATAGGGTTTGTTTGTTTAACACGACAGTTGGACAAAGAAAAATGAAACCTAAAATAGGACTTAAATGCCTAATTGTAAAAGAATTGTTAGTTTATTGAAATATTTAGAAACTTAAGGACTTTATTGTGAATAGAGGGTTTATACTTTATTACAAGTTTTTTTGTAGAATATCGGAGGATGTGTGGATAAATCGGTGTTGTATCAGGCTCTTACAATAGTGTTATTCAGGACTTGAATCTATGACCTTGAAGATAGATCTCAAACTCAAATTGTTGGATTGCGCCTTTTGAAGACATTTTATTACAAGTTGATATAGCATATCACGCAAATTAGCGTGTAGCCGATTGGTAACTCATGTCTCTCACCGGGTGAGGGATATGAGTTCGAGTCCTAGTGTCCTACAAAAGTTGTGGGATTCAAATCTTCTCGATATGGTATGAATGGTTTGAAGACAAATTTCTTCTGTATGGGAATAGATTTTCGGTAGATATATGGACAGTAGATTTTCGAGTTGTCTCGGTGGATAAGGAATAAATTTATGAACTGTGTTCTGTAAATATATGAGCAATGCTATAACACGTGTATATCTGTCACAGTAGACATCATATTATAATAGATGAAGATTGTAATAATTCAAAAAAACAAAAGATATAGCATATCACACCTTTTTTTTTTTTTTAATAAAGACCCTTCCTTTTCAGGATATTTGTTATAACTCTTAGAAATCTTAAAAATGAAAAAGAAATAACAACATTTTTGTCCAAGTATTATTTCAATTAATTATTCTTGTAAAAACAAAGTTGTGTTCGGTTATGCTTTTCTTAATTGGATGTCCTCCTGCTCAAGCTTTAGCCCTATTTTGTGTATTACTTTAAATTTCACATTTATTCTTGTAGATAGGTAATAATTCTTTTTTTTTTCCTCCAGTTATAGTCATGTAGAGTAATTATTTTGGTATTCAAGACCTTATTGAAGAAATCGGTTAAATGCATCGGCCCAACATTTGCTAGATCTGACCACTCTTGTGGAACTGGAATCGAATTGGATAATTTCGGTTTGGTTCTGGTTCGATAAAAATGTAGAAACGGAAATCGAAATTGAACCAGAATGAAAAGAAATTGGAACCGTCTGATACAATTTTTTTTTTTGGGATGCTCTGCTTGTATTTACCTTTTTTCCCCTTTCATTTTTTTTTTTAATAATCTTCTGCAGGTTTACATGTCGCACTTACAATGTTTAATGGCTATTTTGGTTGAGTATTTTGCATTCAGAGCATTGTTTAGCCACAGCACTGCCATGGTACCGTATATTGGTGTTCACGGGTCGAGTCGAATCGTTTTTTTTTTTTTATTTTGTGGGGCCCGATCGGATCGAGTCACGCGAGTTGGGAAACCCCGAAATCGAAATTTAAAAGGTGAAACTCAATCGATTGGGTCGGCCAAATTTTTTTAATGAATTAATTATTTTGAAATATAAATATTAGTTATTTTATGTCTCGAAAATTATTATATATATAAAGTTTCAATACAACAAAAGTAATAAATAAATGAAATAATAATAAAAACTGTTGACGGCTAATTTTGGTCTCAGGGGCAATATGGGAATATTACTCCCGAGACTAATCCTCCCTCAATAGTGAATTTGTTTGGTTATGGGGGACCAAAAGCAAACTTAGCAGAAGACATATAAATACACCAATCAACAAGGAGATTTAACGTGGTTCGGCGGATCTTGGTCCGGCCTACGTCCACGGGCACAAAAAGGATGATACTTTTATTACTGAGATATGCTTCTCTGATATCTCTTGTGTTTACAGGTCTGATCGTAATGATCTGATCTTGACTCTCCCATTGATTCTAATCTCAACTCCCAACTTTCAACTTGTTCCCCTTATGCACACTCTACCATTCTATTTATAATAGTGTATAAATCAGATTCCTTCTCCTACAAGAATTTCCTAGTTGAAACAATTTTATTTTCCCATAAGGATTCCTAGTCAAAACCATTCCATTTTCTCATAAGGATTCCTAATCAAAACTACATTTACTTATCATACTCTATTAGAATAGGATAACTTATCTTCTTACCCCATAAGAATATGATAATTTATCCCCTTATCCCATAAGAATATGATAATTTATCTCTGGAGCATATCTCGCTATCTGATCGGTCTTCATGAGGTCGGTCATGACTCATGATAGTCATTTGAACTGAGAATGTTGTTGTCGATCTGATAATGTCCGGTCATCCGATATTTAAGTGGTCGGGTTACCGATCATAAAGTGCTCGGTCTCTACCTGTTGTGGTCGGGTCGGCATTAAACAAGAGAGTTCCACTTTTTACCCCTGCCGTACTGCTTAAATATCATAGTGCTTAAAAAACACTATCAACAAAAACTTTTAAAAATAATAAAATTTTTAGAAAAATTATAAAAATATTATAATTTCGGGTTGGGTTGGGTTTTAATATCAAACTTGTGACTCAATCCGTAAATTTCGGGTCGGATTAACTCAAAAAATGATTATTATTTTTTTTTTGAAACCTGCACGGGTCGGGTCGTGGATTGACCCAAAAATTTACACACCCGTACCTTTTAAAAGACTATCTTACATATAATTATATATTTCTTGCCGATAAATGTTGATGAGATTGATGGACCTTGAACCTTTATTTTCAGGGAGCTGCATCCTTGGATTGGTTTGTGGCATGCTCGTAGAAACGCCTCTTTTTATTATTAGAAGTAGATGTGTGTAAATTTTAGGGTCAATTTGCGACCCGATTCAACCCGCGCGGGTTTCAAAAAAAATTAATGATTTTTTTGGGTTAATCCGATGCGATGCGAAATTTACATGTGAGGTCGCGGGTTTGATATTAAAACTTGATCCGACCCGTAACTATAATATTTTTATAAGTTTTTAAAAAAATTTATTATTTTTTAAAAAAAATTATTATTATTTCATTTATTTATTACTTTTATTATCTTGAAAATTATAATTTTCGGGACATAAAATAACTAATATTTAAATTTTAAAATAATTAATTCATTAAAAAAATTTATTTTTTTGACCGACCCGACCCGATTGGATTTCACATCTCAAATTTCGGGTTCAGATTTCCCGACCCTCGTGATCCGACCCAATCGAGTCCTACAAAATTTTAAAAATCCGACTCGATTCCGTGAACACCCCAATTAAAAATTTCCTAATTCATCTTCTACTGCTTCCAAGCTAAAGAAAAATCAATAGACACAAGGCTTCTATTGAAAGGTGAGAGTGAATGACTCCCACTTTCCTTCACTTCGAAATTAGAGTTTCCGTATCTACTATGTATGGTTTCATATTGAGGATGAGTCTTCAGGTAAAAAGTAAGTTTATTCCGTTATAACTTAGAGTTCACGGGTTCGAGTCAATGAAACATTTTCTTTGTAAAGAAAAGTAAAAGTAAGACTACGTACATATCGAATCATTCGCAGAATCCACAGTGTGAAAAACTTTATGCACTAGTTATGGGTGACAATTTGGGTCAGGATTCGTTTATTCGTTCGATTCGATTCGCTTTAAAGCGAATACGGGTTTGAAAAAATGGATTCGTTTAATAAATGAGTCAATTTGATTCGATTAGTTTATTAAACGAATCGAATACGAATTTAAGTTCATTGATTCGTTTTATTATTTTTATTTACTAGTTCTTGTTATTTTTCAATTAAGATTCGAGAAATTATAGTTAATTACCATAGAAAAAGTAATATTTTCAATATTTGGTGAGATATTTTTAGTAAATATATTAATTACGTATTTCATATGTATATATTTATGAAAAATTAATGTAAATCAAGTGTGGTAAATTATTTTATTAAATAATATCATAACTAAACGAATATTCGATTCGTTTAAAATTCGATACAAATTCGATTCGTTGATTCGTTTTGACACTCCTAGCACTAGCCATCCTTAAGTAAAATAAAATTTTAAATCGTTACTGTCAAGTCAAACGTTTTTTTTTCTTTTTTTTTTTTTTTGAAAATTATTACAATTACATGTACAGTCCAAAACTCTACCAAATATTTGTTCTAAAATTTATCTCTAGCCCTCATAGGATCTCAAACTCTCAATGAGTGGCAAAAATTTAAGTTGATATAATATAAAAAGGTAAGTTGTTTTTCTAGCTACCATAGTCCACTCCAAAAAGAAAGTGGCTATTTATTTAAGTAAATTAAATTGTAGATTTCCAAAATCAAAATAATAATCCATTCATTATTGGATTGCAATCACTTATCAAAACGATTTTGATGTCTGGATTTAAATTAAAATTTTAAATTGAAATATTCTTACCCCTAACAAAATAGAGTAAGAAGCTGCAATTTGTTTTAAATAATAATAATAATAATAATAATAATTGCGTTAAATTGTAAAGGCTCTGGTCTTCCTTAAAACATTAAACGCTAAGCCTTGCGCATCAATTTCAATTTTCAGTTTTGAGTTTCAGTTTTGCGCATACATTTATGCAATTGAACAATCCATTAATACCATTTGGCACCCTAATCCTTTTTCTGAAAATTCAAGGGGGAAAACTCGCTAGTAAATCCATTCCATAACTTGACCCCAAGGGGTGTGCACTTGATAGCAAATGACTTAAAACTTGATTGCCGGATTCGAGTCCAGAAGATGCATTTTTTATAAGAGCAAATGCACCAGTTTGATTGTCGAGAATTTTACATGTTCCGCTTAAATTCGGATCGGATGGTTTAGCGACAGAATTTCCACAATTTCTTTAAAAAAAAATAGGGAAATACTAACGAGTGCACTCGTTAAGAATCTATTTAAGGAAAATTTTGATGGGAAAAAGAAAAAAAAATCATTAATGATTTGACAGTTTTTATATTCCCCATAAAAATAATGTCAAAACTTTCCTTAAATGGATTCTTAACGAGTGCCCTTATGGCACTCATTAGCATAACCCTTAAAAAAAATCCAGATCACTTTTTTTTTTCTTTTTTTGCTTTCACAATTAGTGTTAATAGAAGAGAGAAAAGACCTGGAATTTGCACTGTGAATATACCTCATCTACTTTTACTACTTACGGACAACCATATCGCTATAATTTTGATACAGGCCTAATCGAGCTAGCAAATCATGTACAAGCATTTAAATTGAGGAGCTAAAAGAAATTCTTGTGCATTCATTCAGAGTTGTTTCCGTTCCTTTACCTCAGTCGGCGTCTTATGTTCATGCAAGATCTTGTTGTCGTGAAGAAATGACACAACTGAAGATGGTATGTTTCTTTTCAATGATTCCTTTGCTATTTTGAGATAGTCAAACAGGAAATTTGCTAATCCATCAATCTCTGATTCATATTGCTCATAGACAAAGAATGCAGTGAATGCAAAAACCAGTGCTGCATTAAATTTCGAAGAGGGTCAATGTGAAAAAAGAAACGTTGAATATCAAATTGAACCACTGAGGAATAGCCAGATCAATAGTTGCTTACCTGAACCGATTGCCGAACTGAAGGACTGCAACATCAACTTGAAAAGATAAAGAGAACCTGCAACCTGAATGGATTTCAAGGTGGTGTAAGTAAGGTCGAGTTTTGATACAAAAAAACATTAAACAAAACAACATTGATTTCCTGATTACTTTACAAAAAAATGGTTGCCGAAAATTCTGCTAAGAAGATCAGTTCTGGAAAATTCTGCCCTTACCTTGAAGAAGTTATTCCAATCATCTCCTTTAACCAGTGATCTTATATTCCGAAACCCAATGTTCCACAAAAATGCTATTCTTGCGATTGGATCTTTTATCGCTGTTTCTGAAATTTCAAAACAAGATGAAGGTATGCACTTAACATTGAAGCCAAATCTGCACAGAAAAGGCAAATAGTCAATAAAAGTAAATAATCTTCTGAAAAAATGAGCTAAATAGTATAACTACATCAAAATCAAGAGGTTGGGAAAGGCTCATATGCAAATCGAATACGCATGAATTCTAATAAACTGAGAAGTTTCTTAAAGAAACAATTGAGTGGCAATCGCATAATCTAACAAGCAATTAGAAAGAACAACTTCTCCATATGGAAAACAGGGCTCTAAGGGGGGGTGAGGGATGGTGGCCACTACAGACCTAGACACATACAAAAACGGAAGGGGGAAATGAATAGTGAAAATAAAGTTACAAGAACGAGTGCATCCATTTACATTTCCAAAAAGAATTTAGAAAGTGAAATAAAACAAAATGTTGAACAAGAGGGAAGCACAGCTGATTTTGAAGAACTAGTAGCCACAAGGGAAGAAAATAACAAATCCTTAGCCTTAACGGCCATCTATACTTACATGTTTGATGGAAAAATGCCATATCCAAAAAGGACAGCGGCAACCATCAAAAGAAGCTTAGCTGCAGATGAGGTAAAAGTTCTTCCACAAAGGAAAAACCAGTAAAACAACAGAAACAGAGTGAGGAAGTATGTAAACGTTTTCTTCTCATCTCTCCACAGCAAAATGTCTGCAACTGCACTGACATAGCTCAAGGTCAATACACAGTAAAATCACATTATAAATATCTTACGAACAGATGATGTCCAACTTAAAACCAAGTTCTACATTGTAAGATCTTTTACTGGTGAACTGATGATCAGTTGTGCCAGTTTTATTTGACCATGTAGCTTTCAGTTTTATGTTACAACCAAAAGGAATCTTAGCATCTAAGCTAACACATCCTACAATATACACCAGTAAACATAATCTACAACCATATGTGGTCTTAGGTTGACTATTGAGGCCTTTAAAGAAATGTCCAATGTTATAAGGTTCCAACCTTTCCCACCGCCCAGTAGCTTTTCCACTTTCGATTGTTCATTAAAGTCTCTGGAATGCGCTAAAGATGAGCCCCTGGCTAAATGAGAGAATGACTGAATGGTTGAAGAGACACCTTCCTGCAGAATGAACAATCATCAAAGGCATAAGCAAATGTAAGGCGCCTCAAATTTCCATAGTTACAGTTAGGCTATTGAATCATGACAGTACATTCCAAGCATAAGAAACGGAGAAGCAGCCTGCATATTACCATTTGCTATGAACTTGAACAATCACCAAAGGCATAAGCATTAACGCCTCAAATTTCCATAGTTACAATTAGGCTACTGAATCATGACAGTACATTCCAAGTATAAGAAACGGAGAAGCAGTCTGCATATTACCATTTGCTAACAGAAATCGATTGTTCTCATAGTAGATCGAGCAACATTTATTTGGTAGCAAGAAAAGAAAAGAGAGTACGGAGTAAATGGGAAAAGGAAAATGTGAAATACGTTGAAGTAAGGCTAAGAATTGGAAAAGACATAAACCCAAGTGAGTGGTAATTCTCTCCCTTTTAGGAAAACAAATCCATGTCTTACATATTTCTTCCAGCAAAACAAGGGAAGTAGCTTTCAACCCTTTCCTCAACCCTTATCATTTATCAATACACACAGTGTTCCTCACCAGTCACCAAAGATGTATTTTTAATATCCCAACCAACTGCATTACAAAAATGATGCCTCACTACCTAATATTTAGCTTTTAAATTGTCATAAAATAAGTATTGGACATGCCAAGAAAAACTAACTGAGCATCTTCAATTTGGTTTCTTGCTGGGACTTCAGATGACGGATACTACTTCACATACAACTTCAATTTGAGGAAACCTTCGACTCCTCCATCCTCTACGGTTATTCATCCATCCTCCATCCTTAAGAGGAAGACAAAGAGACAAAAAACTGAAGGCAGACTAAAATCCTTCCATTGGAAATATCAGTCTTTCCACTGACATTGACTGATTATTCCCCGGTCACCTCCCATCTACTATAAGTTGTCCTTTCCCTACAATTCTGGACTTTGCATCACATGTTCAGATCATCTACATCTACTTGGTCCTCTTGCTATTGCCAATGTGAAAATTGAGCAGAAAACTAGAGGTAACCACAAATTATGACAATAGTTCCCATTTTTAAGTCCTAAGGATTACTAAAATGTGATTTCATTCAATTTCCTGAAATCAAGGACTGGAAAACCAGAAAGGCTAACAGAAAATGTTAAATTGAGAACACAGAGAACAAAAGATAGATGGTAAATTTATATTTATGTATGAAGAAAGACATCAGACCAAAAAGTAACTTACTTCCTGGGAGACAACAGGTGAGTATCCAAGATGTTTTTGTGCAGCAGTGCAGTCAAAGGTTCTGGTGCGAGAGGCTAATTGAACAATGTAACCCGCTGACAGAGAATAATTATGTGATCCGAGGCCCAACTTTTCATGGGTCCATTTGACAAGCATGACAATATACCAAACAAACCTCGTAGGAAATTTAATAAATGGTCTGCACTTAAAAAAGGAAGGAACTTAAAGTTAATAACATATTTTTAGAAAATCAAAGAAAATAATATGATAAAAGAAATAAGGTTTATTCCATGCATTAGCATACAGTAATGTTTAAAAATACGGGGCGGCGCCTCGAGGCGGCCGGCCATTGAGGCGCGAGGCGGACCTCCTCGAGGCGGTGAGGCGGGCGCCTCGATCCGGAAATCGGAAAAATAATTCAAAATACATTCATTTCTTCATAATTCATAGTATGTTCAAAAAACAATTGATAAGTAATCCAAAATACATTACTTTCTTCATAATTCATAGTATGTTCAAAAAACAATTGATAAGTAATCCAAAATACATTACTTTCATGCCCGTACTTCCAGGCCGGGTCTGTTCGATTCGACATTTCACTGAAAATATATAAACGAACATATATTGGGTATGTATAGAAACATCGGGCATTAATACAATTATCCACAATGGACTACAATTATCATTAATACATGTAACAACTTAACAAGATACAAATTTCACTTAACATTATTTCCTTACAGTATTACACAAATTCATTTAAGCTGATTTCTCATTACTATATTACACAAATTCATTTAACATGCTTTGAATTTTCATTACACAAATTCATTTAACATTATTTCAATTTTCATTACACAAATTCATTCCATTTAAAAAAAAAATGGCACAAGAACGCGAGGCGGCCGCCTCGGACCGCCGCGCGCCGAGTCTGCGTGAGGCGGCCTGAGGCGGCCGCCTCATCGGTGAAAGGCGGCCGCCTCGGTTGTTGGCGTATAAGGCGGCCGCCTCGACGCGCCGACGCCCTGAGGCGGTGCGAGGCGGTCCGAGGCGGCCGCCTCGAAACGTATTTTTAAACACTGGCATACAGTAGCATGAAAAAGCTAACAAGGAAATAAAAAATCAAGAATTAGGCCAAACAAGAATATAATTGGAATTGCATATTTACCAAAATCAAACTGTCTACTGAACTTGTTATAAAAGACATAGGAAAGATGACGTTGACACTTGACACTTGATCTACTCAGTGAGATATAAGAATGCATAAATGTGTTTGTGTGCCAGTGAGTGGCTAATATCACAGTGCATTTCCGATACCAATATACTTTTTCAGGTAATTTGTTTACGATATCCAATAGCTTAAATCGAATGAGTGAAGCAGGAAAGAAGACGAACGAAATTAAATTTTCCAGTATAAATGTTCCACAACAATGATTCTTTGCATGCAAAACTGCCATTCGGTTATGCTGATCAGTGCTTGTATGCAACTTCTCACAAGAAAGTCATAATGCTTACTTTACCTTTGATATCCCAAGCCTTTCAAAATAGTAGACACAAAGTCCCAGAACTTCACGTGCTCAAGATTAGTGATGAAAAATGCCTACATGTTCATTGAAAAAGATCTTCCTTATGAATTGATATATATATATATATATATAAGGTCTTTGAATTCAAAAAGATCCAAAAAGTAAAGTACATTTCCAGCCACAGAGACCATTCGTGAATCTAGAGCTTCAGCTGCACAGACATGAGCATGAGTGACATTCTCGACACAGGTGAAGTCGGACATATTTTCACCACTTCCTATAATAAACTGATGAGAAATCCAGTTACTCCAGAAAAGATCAAATGAAATAGTGACATGCCTAAGAAATACAAAACAACATAAAGATTAAAATTTATGAACATTGAAGACCTGATTTTAATTTTTTCCGATATTAAAAAAAAGACCTGATGAAAAAATAAAATGAACTTCATAATGATCAGATCTTCGTCATATTTTAGAATCAGAATTGTAAGGAGTTGTATTGTAGCTGGGGACTTGAGTGAATTATTTCAAAGAAAGGAAGATGAGGATAAATGTCAAAAAGAATTTGAATAAGTCCGTGATTGGATTTAAATTTCAGCTGGCATTCAAAATTTTAGTACAGTGATGTCCACTATATTTTAGAAATTATGAGAGTGTTGACCACAGCTATCATCATCAAACCTTAGTCCAACCAGGTTTAGCTAGATTCACAAGAAGAGGCACCAGTTGTGTGTCTCCTGGTCCAAATACATTGCTAGGGCGAAGAGCACATGTTAAAAGACCATCGATCTTGTTAGCAAACAGGACTAGAGCTTCAGCTTGAGCCTTAAGATCACACATCAAGTCCTGAAACTGTATAATGTACACAACAAAAGATTTTTTTTAAAAAAAATTATTAGCTGAAAAGAAACACTAAAAAGTCCTTTGCTAGACACATGGAAAAGCCCTCTAAGCAACAAACTTACATTCCAGCGGCATGTCAAGGTTTCATCTCCATCACATATATCATGCGAACCATCAAAAACAACATCTGCAGTACTGTTATATATGAGCCTTCTAACTTTGCATTCTCGGCAAGCAGTGACAACATTTTTTGCACCTGAACATAAAATCAAAACCACGGCAATCACTAATCCACTAAAAAAATTTCCTCTTTAGTTCTCGAAAGATCATCAGTCAGTTCATTCAGATGTCCCAATTACCTTGAACTACGATCATGTAGCAATTATAGAAATCATCCGTGTTCAGATCAGTAGCATCCATATAGAACACTGTGCATGCACCTTCCACCGCTGTAAAAGGTGAATTTTACACACAAAGAGCTAAAATACAGTAATCAAGAATCTCAATCATTTTCTTAGCAACCAAACACTGTTCTACAACGCAATCAACATGCATTTATTTATCACATTTTTTCAATTCCTCGGCAACCAATACACACACACAAAAAAATATATAAATACGTAATCAAAACGCATTTACATTTCCGTTTTTCATCATATTTTCTTTCTTTAAATTTTCTCAGCAACCAAACAGCATCCAATCCAATCCATACACAAAATACATCTAGTTTCCGTACATACATACATACAATAACGTATACGGTATACTTATAATACTCATTATAAGTATACCTTTTTTGATCTGAGAGATATGGCGAACATCGACTTGGTGAAATTCAGCGCGACCGGAGGAGAGAGCATCGGAGAGGAGTGAGTTGGACTCGGAGGAGTCGAGTTGGAGAGACTGAGTCGAATCGGTGACTCGGACGATGCAGTTGCCGAGTCCTAACAGCCGTAAAACCAGCGATCGCCCGACGAATCCTCTCCCGTTGAGGACCACGCACGTCCTCGGTATCTCGTCGTCCAACGTCATGTCGTTTTATCACCTTCTTCTTTTTTTTTTTTTTTCTTTCCCTTTGTTATTGTTATTGTAATTTTGCTCTCTTAACTCGGCGTCGTTTTGAGGAGAGAGAGAGAGAGGGCGTTTTCTGTTTGTTTCCGTTTGATGATCAGAGAGTGTGTTTGGCGGGGGAAAAAGAGTTTTTATTAGTAGTGCTTTGTGGACTGTCGAGGTGGGGCCCACAGAATCACGTGGTCTATTTTCTTCTTCTGGATGGGATTTTGCACTTTCGGTCGAAAATGAAAGCGATGGTGTTTACATTATTAAAAATATTTGGAATGTGATTAGGTATTTAAATTTAAATTTAAATTTAATTTTAATTTTAATTTTAATTTTAACTTTAATTTTAATTTTTAATGGGAAATTATCATTTATCCACTTGAAAATTATTTGATGTTTAAAAAGATATCAAGTTTTGAGAAAGTGACATTTATAAACTCAAAGTTCTAAAAAAAAAAACATCTACCACTAAAAAACCGTGTGTTTTTCGAACATATGTTAAATTCCGGGTGGATAAATAATAAAATTTCTTGATAGATTATATTTTCTCAAAATTTAGTGTTTTTCAAATATTAGATAATTTTTGGATGGAAATGTGATAATTTCCCTTTTTTAATCCAATATGAAGAATGACTAAAATGACCCCACAACAAAAATACTGAAAAAGGGTTATGATACTAAGTGTGGTAATGGGCCGGATCAGTCTCGGGCTTTGATAAGCCCGGCTTGATTTTTTAATAATAAAAAATTTTTATATATATATATATATATATATATAATTTATTATATAAATATAAAAATATATATGTAATATTATTTTAAACCCAGATCTGGACTTATTGTGTTGAGCCCGGCTCGAGCCCAGAATTTTTTAATCTCGGACCCGAACTTTTTTGTCATCTTTATATGATACCTCTTTAAGTAAATTTGAGTGAAATCATTAGCTTTCTGCCTCTCTTTTCTTCTTTTTTTTTTTTTTTTTCTTTTTTTTTTTTTTTTTTTTTTTGCTGAAAAGACCTTTCTGGGTTGATGGTTATGAAAATATTAAGAACAAGGTATTACATTACAAAAAGAAAATGGAGATAAGGTTTGCAAGCACAAGTGGTTCAAGTGGATGTCATAATCAAGATTCATATGATATGATGTCACTTTCTTGAGGAGAATAATGTCATTTCAATTTATAAAATATAAATGGTTGTGTTTGGTAAACCTATCCACATTATCAAAATGATGTCATGCTTAAAATTTGAAATTTCAAAGTTTAATATTATCAAATTTCAGATTATTGATAAATATTTCAAGTCTGTATGATAATCGAGACGTCCAGTTCCGAATCAATCTCGTCTTATCATGATTATGATTATCATCTTCTTAATAACAGGAAAATGCAACACTTGTAATACTGAACATCAACTTAATAAGAAAATCTACAATACAACGGAGGTACCACGTTATCCGTGCAACAATCCAATCATTCATTGCCACGAGTACTAAAATATTAAAAAACAACTAAAAATATGAATATTAAATCATACATGTCATTTACTAATTTGTTGGTGATACCACGTCACTCATACCTCCGTTGCACCAAAGAATTACTCTAACTTAATGAACACATCCTCTACCACTAATTATATAAAGCTCTCTAGTGACTATCCAATCAGTTACAATTTCATTGTCATTTCCTTTGCTAAGATGAGAAGTTATTTGTAGATAAGCCAACCACCCATATCCAAAAAGAGGATCAAATAAGACAAATAACCAATAAATGCTCTTTTGACAACCTTCTTCAACAACTATACCAAATGTTTTTGACTTACAGTGATCACACCCACATTTTATGAATTTGTAACCACTTCAAAATACACTTGTAGTATAGCCTAAAGATATTCCGCCGCAAAACCATTCGACCTCAGCTTAAGCAGAACAGGTAAAACCCCTAATTATCTTAGGCTCTTACAAGAAATGTACTCCTAAAGTCGAACCTAAGACTTGAACAATCAAATCCTAAATCTTATGCCACCAAGCCACACCCCTTGAAGGCAAAACAATATGATCACTCCAAACTGTTTTCATCCGAATGGAAAAAATCACTCGTAACTTACATATCCACGGCGGCTGAAGAACAAGAACAAATTCCTACTCTCCAAACTGTTTTCATTTGTATAATTTCAGTAAACAAAAGCCAGCAAATGTAAAAGAAGAAAGTAAAAAAAGATCTTTGCACTTCATAGCCAATGCTTCTCTTTTGCTAATCAATGACTTAACTTATCCATCTATACCACAACCCCTGCGTAGGATTTGTATGTACATGTAAATCACGTCACCGAGCTAGTAACTCATGAAGGGAAGTCACCTTTTTTATTTTGTTTCCGATGCTCGAACTCGTGTGAAGATTGTGATCCGCCACCGAGTGCAGCAGCAGCTGATTCAACATGTGTGAGAAGATACCCATATATCTTCTTCCTTAGCCTATCGACCGTCTCAGCTGAAACATGGGGTGTGTCTACTTCATCCTTGCTTGACCCAATCTTGTCTAACCAGTCATTCACACTCTTGAGCTGAGTCAACATCCCCGCTATTTGACCATTATCTGACAGAGCCGAGGTATCAACATCAGCATCCAAGAACCTTTCGACAAATCCCAAGAACCAATCCTGCGACTCCATCTGCAACATCTCCGCCAAGTCAACAGCTTCGTCAAGGCCATTACCTCTAGTCCACTCTGGTAGGGGTTGGGGCTGCGGCTTTTGACCAGCGGCTGGACTATCACCATGTCTGCGAATCGCTCCTGATGCAACGAGCTTAGAGATAACTGTTGGACGGGGTTTTCCTGGGTTTTTTGCAGAGGTATTTTTGGTGGAATTTTCCAGAACTATCATAGGTTGACTACCAAGAACAATCTTTTGGCCTTGAGCAGAGGTTGCAGGAGGTGAAAGAGTAGAGTTGGTTTCTTTGCTAAAAACAGAGAAGGATGATAAATTGGTGGCTAATGCAGCTTGGACCCAAGAAGCTGCTTGCTTCCGTCTATCTGATGTGATCTTTTGTCCTTCTGATGAAGGGTTTTCTTCATGATTCGGGGATGAACCAACTGGTAGAATTTTTGATAGAGAATCGGCAATCATGCGAGCATTATTCAAGCTCGAATGAAGCGTCAAGAATTGCTCCACAGCTGGCTGTGGATTGTCTTCATTCGCAGAGGTAGTTAGCTCAGAATACAAGCTGCAAGAGAAAAAAATATATAACAGTGAGTTAGATCAAAAGGTCCGATTTGTAAGACCACCCGTAAAGAGAAAATACAAAATGCAAAACAATGTACTGCCACAACAGAAAGTATGCTTTAAATTACGCCTAAAATTAAGAATTTCCAAAATTCACTACAGGCATAGATCTATGTACATGAACAGTCTTCTTGAATGCTACAAAGAATTCAATATGATCATCTTATACAGTTCTATAACGGTAGTATATCCTTCATCCATTTATACACACCATTATCATACAATGTCTACCATTTTACCGAAACAGTCTATACCATAATCATCCCCTTTTATCAGGCCACTTGGTAATTTTTTGAGAAACCACATTATTCAAGCCGTAAACAATCCCTGAATTCCAAATACGCAGCAAACTTGATCAATAATACTCAGATATATTTCCGCAATTTGATTGTTGCTGCTGCTGATAAATGATAATGACGGTGTTTGAAATTTATATCTACATTAGCAAAGTATACCAATATCAATAGCTATCTCGGACTTGTAGTTGATTTACTACAAATCAACTCAATCCATCTTCATTTACCAGCCTGGCCATATCACAGTTTTCCATTATCAGTAGCTATCTCGAACTTGTAGTTGATTTCTTAAAAAACACGCAATCCATCTTCATTTACCAACCTGGCCACATCACGGATAGCAAAAACTGCAAGATCTCAGAGTGATGAAAAATTGGGCTCCTACTTTTCATCCTCCCAAATTCTAAATGTGTAAAGAGATAACTAAAGGGGAGCCAAACCTACCCGGTTAGTCAAGACTCAAGCTCTTTCAATCCTTTTTTGCTACCAGGATTTCCAGTGTTCTAACTCAAGCTCTTTCAATCCTTTTTTGCTAACAGGATTTCCAGTGTTCTAAGTAATCAACCTTGGGGATCCTATAGGAATCACCACAGCAGGTGAAGTGCTCTGCTCTTGCCCTTTTCCCATAACTTAAAAATTCTTATTATGCCATACAAGTCTTATTCAGTTGATCTAGGACTAACAACCAACCTAAACAAGGTAGCAGCGGCAGCTCCAAACAAAGAAAACTGTAGCTCAGGCTACCCCCAGGCATCTCTAGGCCATGAAAATCACAGTGTCATTATTTCTAAATCGAACTCTAGTTTTTCACGAAGGTTAAATTCTATATATTTTATGGAAGTTTTATTTTAACTTGAGCTTTGCATGCATCTTGCAACAGATCCAGCTAACAAGAAGGCGCCATTGAAAACTGGCTCTTACAAATAACATCCACCAGCATTTATATAACAAAACTACACATTTTTTCTAAGAAAACAAATCAAAATGCCAGAACTCAAGCCTATTTTGTATTCCTATCCCCCAACACGTGAAATCAAATCATAGCTCACTCTGAAGATATTTCAGTGTTTCTGCTTATCCACATGAACTATCAACAGGCAAATGGATATATATCATATTATTTTCACCTATTCTAAGTGACCTTAACTTCAAGGTGAAAGCACTAATCAACCTGTTAATTTGATCAAAATAAACATATTTAAAAGTCACATCATATTCCAGCTTAAATGAGGATATAAGATAGAAATTGAGTATAGCACAGATTGTGACGACGGACAGGAAAGCAAAGCAAGAGAGAGAGGAGAAAGGACTAAGGAGAGTTCATTCCTATTCTCTTCCAAAAGAAACTTCATTTATGCCTTTGAGTCAGTTTCATAAAACTATATAATATACCTGCATCTGCTTAATACCAAAACTTATTTCCAGAATAGAGAAACAAATAATATCAACTTCATAAAAACTGTTCCCAATCCAACTTGATGAAAAAGCCTCCAAAGATTGTATATCCTACAAACCTCATGTGGTCATAAAAGTTAAAGTGTGCAAGCCCGCTAGATACTAGATTCTAGATTCTAGATTCATAATTTCAGCAATGCTGAAACTACTGCATGATTTGAACTAGAGACCATATTGTCATCAGAATTTCTAGACTATGAATATGTACCGTATACTTAGTATTAATACGAAGCCTCCTGTTTTTTTGGGGATGTCGTACCTTAAACATCGAAGTAATCTCTCTGCGGCAGAAGCCTCCTGCATAGCCTCTATTGCTGCTGTCTGTGCCGCATCTCTATGCTTCATGATTTCCTATAATAACAAATAGGTTTCCATAAGAAATATGAGGTGTAGAGCAGAAGAAATTGGCATTTCAACTACCTACCTGATTCATGTGTGCCTAAGAAAACAAATTATTGACACAAAGCACAAAGAATCAAGTAGCATAAGGCTCTCAAGCCCCAACTTATAAGATATCTTAGCCAATTCTTCTATAAATAGGCAAAAGACAAACACTCTAAAAGTTTTAACAAATATCGGTGCTTCCAATTGCCAATAGCCCATGAATGCATGTGTCAATGTGTATGCGAGTGTGCACAAGATGCTGATAGCAAGTACTGAATTGTATGCATAAGCAGCATAAAGATTCAACAGGAAGATAGTTAAAAGATTGAAAGAAAAGGAATTTATCAAGATCCAAGTCTTCATATGGCTTTTACCTTTCCAAGCTTCGCAAGAGAGGAGGGGAGTGCACCCCATGAAACACTTCCATCTGTGGATCTTCTATTATTTATTGGAACCTTGACCAAATTTCCTAGAAGACCGTTATTATTCAGTTCTCCTGATTTTCTTCCAATGAAAGTTTTTTGCTTGTTTGATTTTTCTTGATCATCCGACGTTCCATTTGCAGGACTTTTCTTGGCAGATATTTGAATTTTTTTATCATCTTTAGATGATTTTGCAGACAAATGGACCTTATTATCCTTTTTTGATGGCAAACTTTCACTTGATGTGCTCTTTCTAGGAGTCTGGAAAATAGGATTCAATTAGATGGACATGATTGTTTAGCATGGAGAATAAAATTTAATATAAAATCATTTAAAGAACGCAGGAAACAATCAGTAAGTTGATGAAATGCAGCAAGAAAATCGTAACTTTGATAGCCTTTCGGGGGATTACAGTAAATTAAATTTTTTTAAAAAATACATGAACAATCACTCAGAGCTTAGGTCCTTTAAAATAACAATTCATCACTGGTTCAAAAGTTAATATATTTTACCCCAAAAAGTAGTGCAAAATTTATTTAAATAGACAAGCGTCTCTTGCACTTTTCAACTAAACACAAATCAAACAAACACATTTTCAATTTAATTTTAGGAATTAGGACAAATGAATAAACTCACCGAGGTACTCCGAGCTTCAGTCTTGGGATCAAGTTTGGCAGCTCTCAATTTTGAATCCTCTCTACTCTTCACCTCTATATTCCCTTCCCAGCTCTTCCTCAAAGCCTTGGCCCCAAACTCAATCCCTTGAACCATATTCTTGATAAGAGGTACCTTCCTCGCAGTGGGACTCGCCCCACGAACAGAACTTGCCTTTTCCACCGATCCCACTATCGCTGTAGCCTTATCCAATCCCTTAATCTTCGACTGATGCTTAACCCCACTTGCAAATTTCTCAAATGATGTGGGCAACGAATAAACACTAGTCGGAGAAGATGGGATTGACCTTGAACTCGATGACTTCGATTTCCCTAAAGCCTCCTTCTTCACATCTAAAGTCAATACCTTCGACAATTGAGAATTCGATCTACTCAAACTTGCCCTTTTCTTCTCCAATGGATAATCTTTAGCTCCACCATTCACCCTATACCCCACTAACTTCTCCTTTTCACTAACATGACTATTGCCTGACACTACTTTTAAAGGTGCTTTCACTTTCTCTCCAGGCTTAGAACATGAGGAACCATTACTATTACTATCATTGTTAAGAAACCCAAGAGAGTGAGTTGCTACAATATCTTCAGGGCTTCCTACACAAGGATGCCTTCCAGGAACAGGCCTAACCCCATGAAGAATGGGGACAGGAGAGGCAGATTCAAGCCTCTCAACATGAATAAATTGACCTAATTGAATCTTATCACTAAGAATTAAATCATCATGTTCATCAGGTAAAGATACATAAGTAGCATGAGATGAATCTGAAACCTTCAAGTAAAAGCCTTGGTTGGGGAAAAGCTCACCTCCAGCTAATGCAGGAACTATGCCCACTACTTGCAAAAGAGATGACCTATGCTCACCAGCAACCTTCACATCTGTGTTCATGTGTTGTAAGAGCTTGAGAAGAACACCAGGCACAAGATTTGCCATTGCTGAAACTACCAATTTGCATTACTGTAAGGACCCAGATGGAAAAAATTCAAGCTTTCATATAAGAACATAAGAGATCTTATAGAAACACTCAAAAAAATTGGATTTTGATCAGTACCCAGATTGAGAAAATAACAAAAATCTATTTTTTGGGATTCAGATTAGGAACCTGTGGAAGCTTTTTGGCACTAGTAGATAAATTTAAAACACAGAAATAATGGAAACAAAAGCAAGAAACTAAACTGAATGAGAAGGTTTTAGAATGTGGTAAGTAACAATAATAATGGTGCAGCTTTGGAAAAGTAAAATTAATAATAATTTTACAAAAAACTCAATGCCCCACAAGCAAATGGTGAGTGAAAATGATAAAGAGCAAATGACATTTTATGAAGAAAACAAAAACAGAACGGAACAGAAAGAAAGAAAACAAAAGTACAAAAATAATAAAATCCTTTGGATGGGTTTACAAGTTACTATGAAAAAATAAAACAAATTATTCCAAGCCAAAAGGAAGAAAACTCATAAGAACAAAAAGGCCACTTTTTTAGAAGATAAGAGCATAAGAGAAAGGTTAAAAAGGAATAATAATTGAAGCCAGGCTTACTCTTAGACTGCCATGATTGACAATTTGACATGCACATATAGGTATATAAAAAGACTAATGAAAAAAATACACATAAAAATTTTAGATACTTTAGAAAATTCTGTCCTTAAATTATTCGATCCGAACTTAAGCCGAATAGATAAAATTTCTAACTATCTTAGACTCTTATAAAGAAATATACCAGTATACTCGAACTTAAAACCTGACAATTAAGTTATAAACTCTTTATCACCGAACCGTAAATTTCTATATACATGAACATGCATAGATATTATATATATATATATATTATTAGTATATAATAATGTTGAAAATCTATGATTCTTAACATATGAGATGTGTCAGAATCTGACACATAATATAAACACATGGACTAAGAAAAGGAAATGGAAGCTGACATACACAATTTCGCTTTGGTTGAGTTGTGACTTGTGTTTTGTGTTGTTTTTGTTGAGCCAACTTGCAGATGAGTTTCATGGAATTCTTACAGTAGCAGCACTGGAATCTTGGCAGAGAATATAAATATTATATGTGTGTAAAAAAAAAAATTATGTGATTTTTTTTTATTACTTATATTTTTATTTTACTTTTTGAATTTTCACTTCAATTCGTATCCACAAACAATGATAATTGTCTTCAAGGGGTGTGACTTGATAGTGTAAGGTCCAAAATCTCACCTTGAGGTCCTGGGTTCGAATCCAGATGTGCACTTCTTGTAAGAGCCTGAAACAGTCTGGGGTTTTACCTGCACCGCCTAAGCCCATAATGAGTGGTTTGGCGGTGAGATTTCCAACAATTTCAAAAAAGAAAAAAAATTGACAATTATGTTGTAAACATTTGCTAGTTTCCCTTTACCAAGTCCTCGCTTATGGTCTCCGAGGGGAGTGACTTGGTGGTGTAAGGCTTGGGATCTGATATTGAAATCTTGAATTCGAATTCAGGGAATGCGTTTCTTATAAGAGCCTGAGATAATCAGGGATTTTACCTGCTTCATTTAAGCTCGAAAAATATGATTTGACGACGGATTTTTCAACGATTCAAAAAAAAAAAAAAAATCAAAACTCAAGGTCGCCTTTGGTGGCTGTGAAATTTCATAAAAGATATATTTGACAAAATCTTAATCACATGAAACTCTTATATTTGAACTTTGTTGAATTGGAGAATCAATAATCTTTTCATAAATTTTTATATTAAGATTAAATATTTTTAATATATTTTAAAGGCATTAGTTTATTTTGCAATGCAAATGGGTGCATGTGAAAAGTTATGGAGATGTTAGAACCAAGGTAATGGGATGTCGGCTAGCCTGAAAGTTGTCACATCCCCCATATAATTGCACTTGTATTCTTTATCTTGCCTATTTTTTTAATATTTTTTTTTTTTTTTTTTTTGGAGAAATGACTCTTGGACCTTTTAATATTTAGAAAAATAGATATTAAATCCTTTAATATTTTAAAAATATATATAGAGAGAGACTTTAACTTGTAAATAAACTTTGTTAATTTGGATGAAAATATAAGTGATTTGGTATAATTATTATACATTCTTATATGTTATTTTTCATGTTAATGTATATTATTAATCTCTTAATTGTCAAAATAATAATTTTTTTTTTTTTGAGATCGTTTGTAACTCCACCGCCAAATCATCCCGAAAAACGGAGTAGGTAAAACACCAAACTACGTCCCTTTGAAACAATAAAAGTTATTTTTAACATATAGGTTTGTATTTTTATTTTTTGAAAAAGGGTTTTATGTCAAATTCTCCAAATGATAAGTTCTAATAGTCTTTTTTTCATATATATATACTAGTTTTTGCCCGTGCCTACGGCACGGTGTTACAGTATTTGGCCCGTGCCTACGACACGGTGTTACATAATTAAATGATTTTATTTTTTAATTAAATGATGCCCGTGTCGTAGGCACGGTGTTACAGTATTTGGTTGTGCCTACGACACGATGTTACATAATTAAATGATTTTATTTTAACTTTAAATTTGAAAATTTTTTACATTTTCCATCAATCAATTCACTATATTTCCTCCAATTACCAATGAAATGATCTGGGCCGTCAATTAAGCCACATAAAGAGAGTCGTTTGATACACTCTCTTTCCTCCAACATCATTCTTCTTTATTATATAGATATATATATATATATATATAATTTTATTCATATATATATATATATATATAATTTTAACCACAATTTTTTTTTCAAGAGTGTGGCTTTCAAGCAATATATCAAACATGTGGTGGGCATTTGGAGAATGGTCAATTATCAACAAATTTGAAAAAAATAATTAATTATTTGAGAGATTTGGTATTGAAACCTCCCCATCTCAAGAGGAGAACATTGTGAAAGCATTAACACTACCAATGTGATGTATCATAAATTTTTAGAATTTTATAACAAAAAGAATGTTTAATGTTTAATATTTTAATTCATTTTATTGGACAAATGAATGCCAAATTAAATGAATAAGGTATGTTTTGTTGTTTCAAGGTTATTGAATATTACATTTGGTTTATAAAATTCTCAATTCAATTCATTTTGATTATATATTAAAATTTGACATCGATATTGAATATTTGAGGTTTTTTAATTAAAAAAAAAATCCAATTCGATCAATTTATATCGAATTAATTGAATTGCATGAGTTAAAGTAAAAATGGATTGATAGATGACCTCCTAACCAACTTATATTAGATTTGTTATCTGACATAAAAAAAAAAAAAAAAAAAAAAAAAAAAAAAAAAAAACTAACTAACAAAATTTTTACTTAGTAATTGGACATTTTGCATCGGCAAAAAGTGATTGTTCACGTAAAACGATAAAATTTGAGTTGTTAAAAAAAATCAACTCGAGCAATTAAATCTGTAAGAGTGTTTTAACAATTCTTAGGTTTTTAGGTTCTGTTTGGTCCTATAATTTGACATTTGGTAGGTGATAAAATTATGTTTTAATTAAAACACCGTTTTTAATTATTTGATTAATGATAAAAAAATTATGATTACTTATTGCGATTTCTTTTAAAAATCGAATTTTGTAAAAGTTATAATTTTTAGTTTTTCCATATCATCAAAATATTAGATAAAACACACAACGATTATTTTTAGCATAAAATAAGATCAAATAATATTATTTATAAATCATCATTTATTCACCGTATTTTTTTAATTATAACACCAAATAGAGCCTTAATCATCAAGTTATATATATATATATATTATCATAAAAAAAATTCAAACAGTTGTAGAACCTTCAATACCTTTTATTTAAATTGAAATTATTTTAGGACAATTTTAATTTTTCTTTTCAAAATTGAAGTAAGTGAAACAACTTTGGATCCTCATTGAATCTGCTTAAAATATTGGCACATTTGTCATTAGTCCACATGACCACCTAATTGTTTTTTTTTTTTTTTTTTTTTTTGCCCCTCACTCCAATGATTAATGAATAATTAGCACCTTATGATTGTGATTTTTAAAAATAAATAATATGATTATCCATTTAAACATATTTATATAGAGTTAGTTCCATGTTAGTTGCCTATTTATAACATTTTCATAATAGAGTTAGTTAATGGTTGGTTGGTCTTGACCCACATAATTTTGGCATATACGAAACCATTATTTGGTTGGCTGAGAAACTTAGTTATGTATTATTTTATTTTATTTTGTTGAAATCGTCGGAAATCTCGCCGTCAAATCACTCATTTTGAGTTTAAGTGGAGCATGTAAAATCTCCCGATGTCCCATATTCTTACAAGAATCTTACTATCTGGATTCGAACTCATGACCTAAATGTCAAATCCTAAGTCATATACCACCAAATCATGTCTCTCGGGGACGATGACATTAATGAGAAAATCATCAAATCACCTAATGTTTTTCTTTTTTAATAAAAAAATGGATTTTAATAGCGGAATTATGATTTTGGTTAAACTGAATCATAATAGAGAGACCATAAAATTTGATAGGCTATAATATAAAATCGGTAAAATTGAGAAGGCCAACAAAGATAGGGGTCATAATGAAAAAAAATCATAAATCTCAGTGGGACTAATAAAATTACCAAAAGAATGAGGGGACAAAACACAAAATATATAAAAAGTAAGTAAATTCCATTTAAATCTATAATTTCAAGTCCACTTGTGCTATTATGTATAGGGGTGAGCAATATCAGTTTCGGCTCCGGTTCCGCGTGAAATCGGAATTTATCTGAAAATAATCGGTTCCTAAATAAGTGGAATCGGAATCGATGCTCAATCCTAATTATATAAGAGCAATGGCCTAAAATTTATAGCAAAAAATTAAGTTAAAATAGCCACATAATTCATTCAATTGTGACATAATACAACAATATTGCAATTAAGATAATATTTGCTACTTTTAGAACCAAAATAATAAATAGATAAATTAAAGTTAAAGTTGCAAAAAAGTTTGAAACAAAAGTACACCACTTAAGTATGATTAACTATTAATTAAGAAGCGTAATTGTGAATAAATATTTCTTTTGATTCTTATAATTGTTTCCCCCACTACCTCGAAAAATGTCATGTTTAGATGATTAAAGAAATGAAAGATGTTAAAGGCATTAATTGCATCTTTGAACAAGAAGGAAGATTTCAATTGAATGATATGAAGAACATGTGAAGCCTTAACTGAAATTTAATATCGACTTCGCTCAATCTGAAATTTTGTTAAAATCTCGTATATCGGTTGACAATACTATTTATTGGTAATATCACCCCTTGTTGGTTTGCCTTTGACTTTTATTGTCGAATGAATTAATGAAAATTCTGATTTATTAATGAGATAATTTTGATTTACTTCAACTAAAATGAAGAATATCTAAATTTTTTTATAAAAATCAAAATTTACTTCCACTAAATCAATATTCCGATGATGCAACTGCTTATCATTATCATGTAATATATTTGATGTCTAGCCCATAAGTCTCATTCATAATTGTAAATAAAATATATACACATATATACATACACACATATACTATGAGATATTGTAAAGTTGTTGTAATTATTTGTAAGAAATAAAGTTGATTAACTCAAAGGGATTGTTCGAGTGTTAAAGACATTGTACTTGAGTGATTTATTCTTTTTCAGATTAAAGAGAAATTTCCGAGAACACGGAATACATATCTCGAGGATTGATTAAGATGCGCATAAGTTGGCCCATACATTCTGGTTATACAAAATAAAGTTGATTTAGCGTATAAGCAATCTCAAAGCAAAAAGGGTCAATATCAATTCAATAAATTTACAATAACAATATCTTTGCTTGTTCAACTAAAAGATTTTCCGTACAATATATATTTTTTTACAAATATTATATTGAATATTCTCCCATCTAATTTATGAATTATTATTATTATTATTATTTCCCTTTTCATTAACAAAAAATTGTGGATGGTGAGGAAATATATTTGTATAGACTGCATAGTAATAATGCAAATTGACAGAAATAATTTATTATCGACAATATTTTGTGCATTCATCCGTATAAAAATGATTTTTATATGTATATGTGTTTTTCTTATCGTCCCGTGATTTCTTGTAAGAGTTTGAGACAGTCAGAAATTTTACTTGCTCCGTTTAAACCCATAAATGATGGTTTGACAACGGGATTTCCAACGATTTTAAAAAAAAAAAAAAAAATCTTATATTTTAATTGTCTTAATTTTTTTTTAAAAAAATATGATTATCTAATGTCAAAATTTATAGACTTGGGAAAGTTTACCCCATTTTATTATATACATATTATGTGTGGACCCTTTTTTTTTTATATATATATATTTTTTGAGTTTTAACCTACTTTTGTTTATAATTTCTTTATTATAATCGATACTTTTGGCCTATCAGTTTATTTATGTTATATTTTAGCCCATTATAATTATTATTTTTATTTTTATTTTTTTATTATTTTGGCTCTCATCAAGCCAAATTTCTAGTTCCGAATTCAAGCAATTTTTTTTTTTTTTTTTTGAAAAAAAAAATAAAACTAGCTGATTAATTTTCGTTTCATTTCAAATAATTATATAGAATCTCTTTTAAATTTGTCCAAATACAAAACACATTTAGAGGGGGAAATATCTATAAGACTAAGACCTTTTTGTCATTGATAATTGTTAAATACGACTCATCATACAATGTAATTGGATTTTAGTTTTTTAAAAAGGAAAATTAAATAAAATAAAATTTTATCACTAACTACCATTCATTTGAATTGTTTTTTATTTTATTTTTAGTAAAAGTCATTTAAAATAAACCACAATATTGTAAAAATGAAATTGTAATTGAGAGTCTTAACATAATTAGGTGAGGTGTGAATTCAAGTTTTGATTTATTAGAAGGAATGCACGGTATATGGAGTGTATATTGTCAGGTTTCGTCCCGATTAGACTTGAGTCTCGTTTTTTTTTAATATTGTATTTGAGTTGATATGATTATATATTTATATCGTTTGTGGTGTTTTTACTTATGAATAACTTTCATATTTAAAAAAAAAAAAAATACAAAGAAATTTTAGTTGAGAAATATTATTAAACGAGTATTGTGATAATGTCAGAAAATTATACCCAAATTAGTGTCCGAATAAACCAAATCAAACCATGTCGTTTTAATTTTGGTTTTTTCTTTGAGGCAAAACAACATTTTTTGCCATCAAGGGGTATGACTTGGTGACAAAGGGCCTATAATTTGATTGTCAGGTCTTGAGTTCGAGTTTAGGGGATGTATTTTTTATAAGAGACTGGGGCAGTCGAGAGTTTTACCCGCCCTTTAAGCGTGGGTTGGGTGATTTGGCGACATGGTTTCCAATCCAAAATAAAAAAAAAAACAAACAAAAACATAGTTTTCCTTATAAAACAAGAGATCTACTAGTATACTGAGGGGCATGGGTGCTAGGTTTAATCTCAGCCGTTGGATGAAAATCCAAAGGCTGAGATTAAACCCAGCCTTTTAAAAGATTAATTTTGTAAAAAAAAAAATCGATTATTTAAATATCCGGTAACATGAAATTTTAGATATGAAATATGAAAATTTGGGACATTAAACATGAAAATTTAGGCATTAAACGTGAATTTTATCTTTTACTATACATATAAAAGATTTGACATTTGATTTGATATTGACTGAGTCACATTTGATTTTTTTAACATTAACCTAAAATTTTAGATATAAACATGAAAATTGGGCAATAAACATGCAAAATTGACGAACCTTATATTTTCATATGTGACATAAGATTTTAACATTTCAAATGTATACTATTGCTCATCTGAAATTTCATAGCATTAACATGTAAATTTTGACATCAAACGTGAAAATATGACATTAAACATGAAAATAATACATTAACTTGAAATTTTATGTATTAAATATGAACATATGACATTAAATATGAACATATGGTATTAGACATGACAATAGCGCATTAACCTGGAAATTTATGCATTAAATACGAGCATAGGATATTAAACATGAAAATAATGCATTAACTTGAAAATTTAATCATTTAGAGTATTAAACATAAAAATTATAAAATTAGACATGGAATTAGGACATCAAACATGAAATTATAAATTTATTACACTATATAACATTAACATGAAAATTTGGACAATGAACATGAAAATATGACATTAAACATGCAAAATCGGAAACATAAAATTTATTAGTATTGACATGAAATTTAGGACATTGAACATAAAAAAATATTTTCACACGTGACATAAGATTTTGACATTTCACACGTATATTATTTCATAACATTAACATGTAAATTTGGACATTAAACATGAAAATTCAGACATTAAATATGAAAATATGACATAAAACATGATAATTTAATGTAGGCATAATTTGATATATTTATTTTTATTAATTTTAAATAATTAAATAATTTTATTAATTTTATATTAATATAATAATATTTTTTTTACACCAATCGATTACAAAATACCATAGTCATGCCCACAAAACAATTAGCATTGGGGTCAAATATAAGGTAGAAACCAGTCAGCCATTACAGTTATGACACAGCCCCCAAGGGGTGTGGCTTGGTGGTGAAAGGTCCAGAATCTCACATTGAGGTTCTGGATTCGAATCCAGGGGGTGCAACTTCTTGTAAGAGCCTGGGGCAGCCGGGGGTTTTACCTGCGCCGCGGCCCAGAATTGGTGGTTTGGTGGCGGGGTTTCCAACGATTTCAAAAAAAAAAAAAAAAAAAATTACAGTTATGACACGTGTGATTACTAAGGATATGTCACATTATATACAGTAACGGTGAGAGCATGTGATTATTTTGACTGATCGCTCTCGCCTGATTTACTCGTGTACTTTTTTTTTTGTTCATATTGTAGGTGTTGACACTTTAATATAATATTTAATTTAATGACCACTATTTTGGATTTTAATTTTTTTTTTTAAACGTCAAAAATCCCCGTCGTTAAATTATCTGATCTGGATTCAAGCAGAATAGATAAAAAATTGACAATCTTCAAAATACTCTCTAATTATTAAAAAATATCAACTTATCCCTCCCAAAATCCGTTATCTTTCCGTCAATTTTAACGATAAGAAAAAATCACATACACTTTTAATATTTGTATAAATGTAGACTAAAATTTCATTGATTTTCAAAATGGTCACAAAAATATCTTTTTATCTACCATTATACCTAAATAATATGCATATAATTCACTATAGTCAAAAGATATAATTAAAAAAAAAAAAAAAACAGTATGAACTTTGATGAACCAATTTTCAATAATACATAATTACCTCGTGTCTGGATCATCGGGTCCGGTTCTAGTAAGCCAGTGCTATTTAGGGACCACTTCAAATTTTTTTTTTTGGGACTATTTCTGAAAGCAAAAGAATTTATAAGTACATTTTTTTTTTTTAAATTTATCAAATCTTATAGTGTATTGGAATCCAAAAAGTGCGTTTCTGGTAAGAGTTATGGGTAATCAGAAATTTTACCTGTTTCTCTTAAACTCGGATCAGATGATTTGACGACGAGATTTTTTAAATAAAGTTTTCGAATTTTGCCTTAAAAAATTAAATAATTAGGGGTTACAACTATATTATGCTCACATTCACACACCAATCCATGTCACAATCAAGAATTAACAAAAATATTTAAAGCATGTAGAATCTCAATACAAAGTCTTGAAATATGTGGATTTTTTATTATTATTATTTTTTTGTTTTTGCTTAAATTAAAAAAAAAAAATATAATGTAGGGTCTCATAAATAATCAATTATTATTGTTCAAACTTACTTCTACCAATTAAAACGTCGGTTCATGCATCCCACATACAACAAAAAACATTGCTTGCTTCAATTGGTAATCATATTAACACCATCATTGTACTTTTGGAAAGAAAAAAAAAACTCCATAATGGATAGCCAAATCACTAGGGGCACCCTTAAATTTTTTGGTGGGATAAACGAATTTTTAAAATATATGATGTTGAGAAATTTTTTTTTTTTTTTTTTGCGCTTATTAGTTATAACGAGTATTAACTTTTCTTAAATTTAAGATAATAATTTTGGCCTAAATTTAGAACCTCCAACGACTATCTATGTGGATTGTCCCCAAGAGGCCAAGACCATCATTGCAAAACTTTTTTTTTTCTTTTGGGAAATATTGAAAATCCCACTGTCAAACTACTCCTTCCGGACTTAAGCGGAGCATGTTAAACCCTCATCTGTCACAGACTCTTATAAGAAACACATTCACTGGATTCGAACCCAAGACTTGAAGATCAAATCCTGAACCATATACGACCAAATCACGCGCCTCGGGAACACCACCGCTGTAAATCGCTAACCCATAATTTCAAAAGAATGTTGGGGGGATTAATAATGAGGGTAGATTACACAAATTGAGCACAAAATTTTAAATTTGTAGTTTATGTAAAGCTATAAAACCTGACACGTTAAATTTGCAAGCCTAGGAAGACGTTAGTTTTGAAGGATTTATCAAATACCTAAATAAAATCCCAAGCTGGATCTATAATATGCCATTGTACTTTATAAAGACAACAAATGAAAAGGATGCTCGAAACAATTTGTGGGATACCAATTCATCGTTGTGTATTTGACAATTCAATTACAACCATAACCAATCAGTTAAACCGGAAATCGATCATGAGTTCGATCCGATTGAGTCTTAAAAATCAGATACTAAAGAATCAGTCAAAACCGCTAAAATTGGTGAACCAAACATGTCGGTGGTTAATTTTTTAAACAAAAAATTAAAAATTAATATTTTTTAATTAATTAAAATTATTTATGACGTCATTCGATTTTATCGGTTCAATTAAAATAATTCAACTGATCAAACTAATGATCCATTAAACATTTTAGAGGGTATTATTAGCCTTCACAAAATCTGTAATTCTTCTGACATTCATTGAAAATTGTAATGTATAAAATTAAATAACACAGCTAAATCATACCAGAAGTTTAAATTAATGTAAAATTTTTCGCGTTTCAAACTTTATAATACTATTACTCTTAACCGAGATATTTTTTTTTTTTTTTGTGACATTCTAATGATTAGGGGTGACAAAACAAATCAACGAATCAAATCAAAATGTGATGGATTCGTATTCGATTCATTTATTAAACGAATCCTAATATCAGGATTCGTATTCGATTCGTTTAATACAGATATTTGTTTAGTCATGATATTATTTAATAACATAATTTACCAAAATTTATATACATTAATTCTTCACAAATATATACATATGAAATATGTAATTAATATATTTACTAAAAATATCTCACCAAATATCGATAATATTATTTTTCTATGATAATTAGTCATAATTTCTCTTACCTTAATTGGAAAATAACAATAACTAATAAAATAAAATAATAAAATGAATCATAAATGAATAAACGAATCAATGAGCTTAAATTCATATTCGATTCATTTAATAAACGAATCAAATCGAATTGATCCATTTATTAAACGAATCCATTTTTTCAAATCCGTATTCGCTTTAAAGCGAATCGAATCGAACGAATAAACGAATACTGACCCAAATTGCCACCCCTACTAATGACATTCATGTTTCAAACAGTTATACATTTTACTATTTTTCCAAAATGTACAATCACTTGAATAAGAAATATCACAAAAAAAAAAAAAAGGATTCCCCTAGAAATGTCATACTCTTAAAAGAAATGTCATCAATCCAAGAATTGGAGCAATTTCAATGTATCCTTCAAAATTCGGAAGAAGATTATTATAGCCTATGATGGCGATGCAGAAATATTCGAATTCCAATATCCGAAATGCACAAAACAGTGAAAATGTTAAATGATCAAAAATTGGCAACAATTTTTTCTATATCAACAAAGCTTCTGCTGCAAAGCATTCACAACTAATATGGTAAGAACAGAAATTGAACAAAACTAACTATCACATTTCCATCGGAAAAAAAAAAAAAAATCGGCAACTACCTAGCATCGAGCCTTTCCCAGAATTTTGAGTGAAACGAGAGTACCCGCCCATAAGACATTTGACACATAAGTTTCTCTACTCTTCAATAAAAGAAGGTAAAAATTCATTGTTACCAACTTACCATCTAATCAACTTTCATGAGCTTGTGTCTTACAATAACCTGCTGAGGGACTTTATAAGCGACTTCAGATTCCGTCTTGTAGCATCATCTCCCGTGAAACCCAAAACATCAGAACTTATATTCTGCAGTGATGGAAGGATTGACAAGATGAGATATAAAGAGAACATTATAGATTTAGCCGAAAACAGTTGAAGAATCAAGTAACTAGCAAAGGATAAAGAGAGTAAAACTTCACCTCAATGTTCTTCAAAGTAAGAATCAGAGAGTGTACAGATTTTTGTATCAATTTGGAGTTTTCAGGAGTCATAGTCGATGAATGCAACTTCCTGTAGGAAAAAAAAAAAGAAAGCAAAATGGATTGTTTATCAACCTTTCAACTAAAAGAGGAAGGGAGAGAAGGGAGGAGGAGAATGCATCCAAGTGCATGTGTGTGAGAGAGATACGATCCCCAAATTCCATTTTGGGTCTACAGTTGAACCTCTTCCTCAAGGCAATGATCGTGGCCAATCTTGAGCAAATGTTAAACGACATTCTAATAGTGAAATTTTCACAGGGTGAATGACTATGCGAACATCTAGAATCAGTTTCTTAACAGCTATGCAAGTTTCTCACCAGATTTCAAAATAAAAAACAAAAAATCTATTCTCATGACGCAGGAATCGGTCTTTGAAGTTGAAATAAGAACATATCATAAATTTTACAACTTTAATCATCAGTTTATATGAGAGGCTGACAGCTAGAGACCTGGAGAATGGACATTCAATCTTTGAAGTTGAAACAAGCAATCAACATGCTGACTTCTCCTAGTAAAAAAAAAAGGCCGTACCCAATGTACAAAGCTCCCACTGTAAGTAGGGTATGGGGAAGGTTCTGATGTACGTAGCCTTGAGCCCTTGACCCTGTTTTTTTTCAGTTGTAATTATGCTTTTATTCTATAAAATGCTACGCCGATGTACCAATGTACAAATAGTAACTTATAAAGTTCAGCATCTCAGGTCACTTGGGCAAGCACTTTTTTGGTGCCTGGAGATAAAATTCGCACTCGGGTTATGCAAGTGAGACATATGAGTTGTTAGTCCCCTCCATTTGATTCACCATACTTTAAACTTAATAGAAAATAACTTCAAATCACAAGTTTTTGCCTAGTTGGACAAACTCACTTCAGTTTATCTTTGTTCAACTGCAGCCCTCATCTCAAACAATTTTCAAAGGGCAAGGTGTGCAACATTCTACAGGCCAATTAATCTCACTCTTTCAGTATGTGTGTGACTTTCTTTTTCACACCGTGAAAATTAAACTATTTTCCAAATCATAACCATCCGGTGTGAGCGTGATATGTATACCAAAATAAGATATGAACAGAAGGGAATGAGAGAACGCACCTCAAATCCTCAGAGGCTTGTGTCAGGCTTCGAGTTAAACTCTCAACTTCCTTAAGCAGACCACTATCGCGAATTTCAGCCAGCAAAGGTTGGACATCTTCAGCCATGGCTTGAATCTGAGACATCACTACATCAATGCCAAAGATTTGTGCATGAGCATACATCAAATTTTGAGTGAAAAACGTATCTAGCTCAATAATGCATCACAAAAAGCAAACAGGCCAATTTGTTTGATTAAAGTATTTAAATTAATAGCTTTTGGTTAATGGCCTGCATTTTTATCTTTCACAAAGCCACCTAAATAAAATCTTTAAAACTTCTCCCACAATTATCTGAAATGTAAATCCAAATGACAGAGATATCCTAAAGGGAAAAAAAGAATATACCATCTTTCTTTTTTAATTTCCCAGAAAAATCTAAACTTTTAACCAAAAAAATTGGTTTAATATTTTTGTTACAAGTATGCCCTGTTCAACCACGCAGAATCAGTGTTATCATTCAACCAAAAAATGATAGAAGAGTTAGAAGGGCACATCATACCTTTGTAAGCAGTGGCTTTGCCTCTTCAATAACAGAAGAAACTCGTTCAGCCAGCAAATAGGTATTGGTAATACCAATTCCCTCCATTTCACGTCCAAGACGGGTAACTATTCCTACCAGTTCATCCAAACTTACTCCTTGATGTCCCTTCATCTTTTGTCTATTGCACACAATTAGACCTTCCGTAGCACAATCTGGGTCTAGAGGCCCAACTGTAGGTGTTGGAATTGGATCCCTAGGTGTTATATCAATTAAAGTTTCCATCAGAAGACCAGACTGGTTCACTTCAACCAGCGCATTTTGTGGTATAATTGTTTTTTCATCTTCAACCTACAAAAGAATACAACACATTAAAGTGAAAAGATGGACCTAGTAGAACCGATAAATTTCTTCACAGCAATTCATATATCTCACTATCATAATGGAAAGATAACCAAAACTAAAGATCCATGACAAGAATACGGTCTACAACATTGAAACACACCTCGACAACAGCTTCAATACTTTTCAGAGAAGGATTCACACGGATAACATTGCCAACAGTCACCCCTCTAATCCTCACCGGTGTTCCTGTACATATACCACAAGCCTGGGAAAACTCAAACACAGCCAGATACTTCCTGAATTTAGATCGAAGCTGAAACCCCTTCAACCAAGCCAAACTAAGGGCAAGAAGCACTGCACCTGATACAAGAAACAAACCCACCCCGCCTTCCCATATGCTTCTCCTACCAAACCCAAAATCACTCAATGGACGTAACGTTTGTCTCCAAATATTCCGAGGAACATCCATGACAACAGTAAGTGGATTCTTTCCTTCTGAAGAAGAGGGTGGTTGGTTATGTTCTGCATCAGCAGACAAAGCTCTTATGCGAGCAACTTTAGCCTTTGGTTTTGGTGGAAGACAAGGCAAGAAATTTGAAGAACCACGAGATCGGGAGTGACTAATCATCAACGAAGATAACATAGCGGGGCATGTCGAAACCTGTACAAAAGAGTTTCCAACCATGATTTCCACAATCCCAGTTCAACTGAAGTTCTGCAATGACAAATGTGAAATGACTAATCCCTAATGATCTCTATTGTTTTCAGCAGTAGTAAAATTATCTTCGGCCAAATCTAGAATAATTCAAGTTGAATAATATAATCTTTGCCCTGCTAAAACTTCCATTCGCCCAAATATGTTACTGCAAAACAAAAAATCAATGAAGTAACCAAGCATCAGCAAGTAATTATTTTCAACTCATTTGTTTAACCAAAATATATAAACTAATAACCCTTCAATTTTTTTTTTTTTTTTTATCAGATTCAAAAGAATTACTAATACCCAGATAAGGATAAACAAAACCCTAAAAGCTCTAACTAGTATCGATTAAGTGAGCCTCCATTTGGGTTTTTGTAATATGATTTTCTCATTTCATTTGTTGACACTTACTCAAAAACTAAAGAGAGAAATATGAATAAATCACGAATAAAATTAAATAAAACAAAATTAAGAATCAATATAAAGAGATTCGTGGGCTTACCTTGAACTACGTTTTACTCTCAAAATTGAAGATCGTATCCAAAGTCAAAAAATGAAAATCCGCTAGCAGAGTTGAGTCTAAGCTCGTTTTTTCATTTTCCAAAAAAAGCAAAGGGGAAAACGAATGCCATTTTGGATATTTTAGAGTAAATAGAGGGTATATTTGTAATATTGATGACCTCTTTGATGTTTTTCTTTGATAAATTTTGGACACTTGTCCCTAAGGGGCGGTCTGAGTTTCGGACCTTGTCTTCAAGGTCTCAGAGACAACACCGGTTTATCTACGCATCAATTGATGACATGAGATTTTCCGATATTTCAAAAAAAAAAAGACACTTTTTTTCCTTTCAAAATTATAAAGGGATATCATCCCTTGAAAAAATATATAAAATTTGAAATTTTAATTATCGATTTAATTAAAAATTGAAAAGTGTAGCGAAAGTTTACTTATTATGTAATAATATTTGGTAAAATTTACTTTTTAATTTTTAAGTAAATCGGTGAATAAAATTTCAAGATTTATATATTTTGATAATATGATAAATATTGAATATAGGATTTATAATTTTTAATTATAAAAGATATACTTCAGATTTGGAGATATTATATATATTTTTTCTTCTTTAAGGGTGGATTATTTAACTTTATTTATTTTTTCAAAGATGTTGTAGAAATAAATTTTAAAAAATAGATTAAAAAAAAAAAAAAGAAAAGGAAAATGCTGCCCTTGCTTTTGATAAAGGAACTCCACTGACAAATATTGCAAGCCAGCCATATGAGGCTTTCATTATCTCCATAATAAACATGTGCTGAATAAGAATTGCCACTTGTCTCTCTCATAGTCTTCAAACTTGTTGATTTTAGTGGAAAAAAATAATAGGTCTCAGGGCTCATATAGGTAGGTGAGAATATGATTGCCATTAAGCTAAAATATATTAAATAAATAAAATTTTATTTTCAATTTCACAAACAATGACATATAGTAAAATATATGTTAATTATGATAAATTATATTGCCACACATTTGATTTGGTGTTTTAAATAAATAATGAGCAAATTCATTTTCCTAAACCCTAACACAAAGTTTTAGTGTATCTAATTAGACCGGGCCATGGTTCGGTTTAGTTTTAGGAAGTTGGAATTGTAGAACCTGATCGAATCAGATTTGAACCAGAAAAATCGGTTCGGTTCTGATTCAATTCTTTATTTTTAAGAGGAAAAAATTAAAAAAAAAATGATTTGGTTCATGTTTCGAATCGAACCGAATCAGAATCAGACCGAACCTTAAAATTACGGTTCCAAATTATGTGGAACCGTAACCGAACCTTTCGGTTATCTATAGCCAACTAGGGGTGGCGATATCGAATCCTAAACGAATCAAATCAAAATGTGATGGATTCGTATTCGATTCGTTTATTAAACGAATCCTAATATCATGATTCGTATTCGATTCGTTTAATAAACGAATCGAATACGAATATTCGTTTATTCGTTTAGTTAATGATATTATTTAATAAAATAATTTACCACACTTGATTTACATTAATTCTTTATAAATATATACATATTTCATATGTAATTAATATATTTACTAAAAATATCTAACCAAATATCGAAAATATTAATTTTTCTATGATAATTAGCTATAATTTCTCGAATCTTAATTGAAAATTAACAAGAACTGGTAAATAAAAATAATAAAACGAATCATACACGAATAAACGAATCAATGAGCTTAAATTCGTATTCGATTCGTTTAATAAACGAATCGAGTCGAATTGACCCATTTATTAAACGAATCAATTTTTTCAAACCCGTATTCGCTTTAAAGTGAATTGAATCAAACGAATAAACGAATCCTGACCCAAATTACCACCCCTATAGCCAACACTCTAAGCCCACCAAATTCTCAACAGATATCTAGTGTTTAATATCGCTATATTAAGCTAAAATTTCAAAATTTATCAATTTACATGATTAAACTATAATATAAATGTAATGAACGTGTTGATAAATTTATCAATTTACATGATAAATTTCAAAATTTATCAATTTAGTATTACATAGAGAAGAACTTGTATTGTAATCTCATTAATTGCTAGTGGAAGTTTATACGGACCACGGTCCAGTGCTTTTTCCCGATTTGGGTCTTCCACGTAAAATATCAGTATCTCATTTTATGGTTGCTTGTATCATTTACTGCCTTAATTGTGGTTGTCCGATAATTTATTTTGTGACATACAATCTATTTTAATCACATAAAGAGAGAAAAAATTGTTTCGCTTTAGTGAGTTCCTTTCCCAATGGTAAAACTTTGCATGACACATTTTGCACTTAATATTCCTTTTATATCAATTAACACTTCCATAGAATTAATGAAGAATGAATTGGACAATCTAATGAGTTTATGTTTGCATAACAAGATATAGATTCTCAAATACAAGAGATGATAAACTAATGAAAAATTTACAAGTAAATTTGCATTCCATTTTCGGGTTTGTCCCGAATTTGGCCTTGGTAAATATTATTAATGTAAATTATTATCTACACATGTACAAAAAAAAAGTAAAAAAAAAAAAAAAAATCTGTGTGATAAAATAACATTTCTATAAATCTTTCTCTCTCTTTCAAATTTTGTATATTTTTTTTCCTAAACTAATAACTTGGTCCTATAACTAGACTTATGGAAGCCAAAATCTTGTTTGCCTCTCATAAGATTCGAACCGAAATGATAAATTTAAAAAACTTGAAAACCAACTCGATTAAGCCCCTAAATGCTGATCTTTTGCTACTTTAGACTTGTAAAAATCGGAAAAATTCGCGGTCGCCGCAGAATGATCTTCAGGTTTTACAGAACCATCTGAGGAATTATGTTCTTTCTGATGATGATAATCAGCAGCTAGGCCTGCCCATAACAGGACCAAAAGCACCATGACTACTGAGAGAAATACAAGTGATGCCCACACCAAATGAACATATCTCTTCAATGGCTTGCAGTGTTTGTCAAGAATTTCTGAAAATGCATTCTCTACTGGCTGACATTTTACTAGACTTTCCAATTCTGGATACACATTTAGCAGATTCTGAATTGAGCTTGTGTAAGCCTCTAAGGATTTATATACATCATTTGACATTGTTATGAATGCTCCATTTTCACAGGTTCCTTCAGAACATGTATATACCTTCAGTACCTTTGGAATGTCTCCTATTCGAATGGTATTTTCCGGACATAAATCTGTCAAGTATTGAAAATCCGGAGGTCCCGAAAAAGGATTGCAGACTTTAGGAATATTCGAATACAAGTTTTTTTGCAGGACTGAAATGTTTGCATTCACCTGGAAATATACACCAAAAACATAATCTAATTATCAAGATTCAGCGCGTTAACTTGCGGCAAAAGATTCTAAAGCTTTACCTGATTGACAATGTTATAAACTCCTGCACTGAAATCGGACAGAACGGATTCTGCAGAGTCCAATTCATCACAGGGAAGGATTGCACCCAATGTGCTGTTACTTGGATCTTCTTGAAAGTTTTCTAAAGCTGTACATGTATCACCTGCAAACCTGAAACATTCCGAATCTTTTTCGGTCACTTTCTTGACATGCAAGATATACAGAAAAGATTGTACACTTAAGAAAAAATGAAAGACTTCAATTACTTGTGTAAGAAGAAATACACTCCAAAAAGTACCCAACACAGAAATGTCAAGATCCAGCAAAGTGTAATTAGCCTGCAAAAAAGTTATAAATTTATAACTACATAACAGATAACAAATACCAATTTGTTTGCTGCAAATGATTCAATTTACTTACAGGTTAAGTGCTTTCTGAAATCTTAAAACTCCAAAAACTGTAAAGAATAAAAATAAAAATGAATCAATATAATTATACTTAGGTGTTAGCAATTAATAGCTCATATGAGACACAAATACAGACACATACCGGATAGAGCAATCGCTGCAACCAGATTGAGAGAAATCGCTACCGTGCTTACCACATACCTGCAAAAATGAACATATAATTTCATTATGACCCCATATTTACAATTGTGATGTCAATAACTTATGTGCAAATCCGAGTATAGAAAAATTACGCTATCTTAAGACCCTTATTAATGAGGCGCCGGTTCTTCCTGGCCTGTCTTTTTATATTTCTTGCTTCAGAATCAAGCTTTCTTGATGTGGAAGTAAGGAAGCCAGAAGCAACACCTCTTGTATCAGTGACCTTCAAGCTATTATCCAATTCTTTCATGGCTCCTGTAGTACTGTATATAGTTTCTGATGCTTGATCTGCAGTATCTATTATAATCCCCACCACAGTTTTAGCTCGCGAATTGAATCTCACATTTCCTCCAAGAACTAACCCGGATCCAACTCTGGATAAATATTATATATGATCAGTAAAAGAGTTGCTAAAACACAGAAAATATGTTAGAGTTTAGAAAATTACATTGCCAAGATTGTGAGGAATGTAGCTAGGAGAATTGGCTGAAGGTAACATTGCTTGTGAAAATGTGTTGGCTTTGCTTTGCTTCTATTTTTACTGCAGAGGATTTTTACTAGCAGAATGATTCCATATATTATTCCACCCAAAAGCCATAGCAATCCAATGGCATAGCCATAAATACCTGTAAATACAGTTGACTGCAACCCAAAAATAAAAATAAAAAAATACATGGTTATAAGTTGTAATAAACTTTAGATTCATTCATAAACTCTCTAATTTTTTTTAGACAAGTTATGTTCTACTATTTCGGTAAGGGGCCGCACTTTAGTAATTAACATAGGGTCCTAAAACTTAGGCCCGGCCACGGTTTTGGTTCGGAACCGGATGGAACCTTAAGGTTACTGTTCCATCCAGTTCCGGTTCCAAAACCAGAACAAAATCGGAATCCAAATGGTTCAGTTACGTTTCCATATAATTTGGAACCGTAATCTTAAGGTTCGGTTAGGTTCCGGTTCCGAACCGAACCGAAACCATTTTTTTTTTTTAATTTTCCCCCTAAAAAATATAGAACCGAACCATAACCGAATCAAATTTTCCGATTTGATTTGATTCTACGGTTCCAACAACCTGGAACCATAGAACCGACCGAACTGGCTAGGTCTACTAAAACTCAATCACTTTTAGATTCATTCATAAACTCTCTAATATTTAAGACAAATTATGTTCTACTATTTGTTATCATTTATCGATAAGGGGCCGCATGGTAACTCACTGTTAAGGAATATAGAATCAATATCCAAAATAGAATTCATATTTTTATGGTAACTCAATCATCCCCCTGCATATTTTTATGTTGTATGATTTTATCATATGATCTCATAGGACAATGGTAGTGACACTCAATTAAAGAGTAGTTTGAAATTTTAAAACAAAGTTAAAATGAGAAATAAGGAAAAGAGAATTACACTCCAATAATGCTTGTTGGTGATGTCAAAACCTCCTCTATATTTCTTTAACTTGTTTAAAGGATCTACCCTCACAGTACCATCATCTTTTTTACTCATGGATTGTGAGTCATGGTTTGTTTGAAGCAAATTCCTCCTTGAGAAACCTGAAAAAAAAAATTAAATACAAATTTAGTATTTATTTATTTTTTAAATAAAAATACAAAGTCACAATTTGCAAAATGGGTTTTTTTTTTTTTGGGGCCATGGCTTGATACAAATACATTATGGGCTCAACTACATTGCACTCAATTACCTAAACCTACAAATTTATTTTGTATTACATCTGTTTCCCTAAATAATGTTTAGAATGATTTATTTATTTAAATGAATAGATGTCTAATTAGTTAATAATTATGTGTGTGATAAAATTGTATTATTTCCTTTATATAAAGTTTTTGCAAGAGTTTGTTTAAGTCAAGAATTGAAGCTAGAGATAAAATTTTAGGGGACAGATAATAATAAACAGAAAATCTTGGAGGCTAAATCATAAAAATAAATTCTAAAATTGATTTTTTTTTTCTAATTTGAATGTTATTTTTATTTTTATTTTTTAAAAAATTAATTCTACTGGGAATAGAAAACCATTTAGGTTTCCTCGGCTCTTATAATTACTCAATTGAGAAAATCTACAATACAACAAATATATCACGTCATTCGTGCAACAATTTAATAATCTATTGTCACGCGTGTTAAAATATTAAAAAATAACTAAAAAATAATTATTAAATCATACGTGTCATTTATTAATTTGTTGATGATACCGCGTCACCTCAATTAATTATACCTATAATTTTATTTAAGAAGAAAAGCCAAATTAAAATTGCCTACCCAGAGGGCCACAGCTAATGCCATATTAGGTAACCTATATTGCATTTGATGCAAATAAAAAATTGATAAAGAGCAAAGAAAAGCACTTATCTTAAAAGAAACAAATATTAAAAAAAAAAAAAATTCTAACCTTGTACAGAATCAGTTTGTGCTGTAATTTCTTTAAAATTAAATGCAAAAATCATCATCATCATCATCATCATCAACGTTACGTGTACATAAAGTTGGCAGATGCCACGATTGGAGTCCATATTTTTGACCTGTCAAATATATAATGCATTAATTTCTTCAGCTTCTTGAAAATTTGACCAAAATTTCATGACCATGAAAAATGAAGCAGCCATTGTAGTTTCTTATTTACTAACCCATTACTAGAAGCGCTTCCTGAAAAAAGCACTTTAGCATGGTGAAGAAACTTAAAAAACCAGGTGAGTTTTAACAAGAAATACTTAATAATCAAAGAAAAGAAGAAGCTGAAGCTAGCTTCATTTTAAATAGGGTGAGTTTTTAAATAGGAGTTTTATCGATAAAGAATAAAAAATGATAATTTCTGAATTTTGGGTTAAATTTAGGATTACAGCCGATCGCATGTGTCGACTTTTATTTCATTTGGACTGCAGATTGATGCAAAACCTTTTCCAAAAGCAACATGCTGCTTTGTGTAGAATCACTTCTTTACAAGCAAAGAACAATATATTTAGGGTTTCAATATTTTTCAAAGAATCTGAAAAGTTTGAAAAAAATAAAAAAGAAATATAATATCAACTTACTTGAACTTGAGGCTCTTGAAAATCAGCTTATTGGAAAAGCTTCAACCAAAATTATCAGCAACTTTGATGATGATGAATAAGTGCTTAAACATATCCTAGAAATTTTTCTCTAGCTAAGTAAAATAAATTTACCAAATCGCTTTGGCTTAAAAATTAATTTATGAATGAACAACAAGCAACAAATTGAAAGCTTTTCTTCACAAACATGCATGAACCCTATTTAAGGGGAACATGCAATTAAAATATTCAAATTATGGAATCTTCTCAAGTCAATAAGGACCTCAATGTGGAACATCTCTAGGAATTTCAATTTGGGTTATGTTATGATAAAAATCGTATCGAATATATTAGGTCATCGGTTTAAAGAAAGATCTTGATGTACACAACAGCTACAAGTAGGGTCTCGGTTCTTCCATGATGTTGGTTTAAAAAAAATGATATCGATAGTATAATTATTATGAAAGATTAGATTTATTAATGACTTTTCAAAAAAAATAAATGTCTACAAAAATTATAATTAAATTTCAAAATTCCCAAAAGCCATCAAATATTTAAAAAGCACTTTTCAATTTATAAAAAAGAAAGAAAAATGTTCAACTAAATCCACTTATATTGTTAATGGATTAATCTGAAAAAAATGCAATACCCGATTGCAAACAAAACTCTCTCAGTTTTTTTTTTTTTTTTTTTGCCCTCTAAAAGTCAAAAATAACCAACAAAATTCCTTTTAGTCAAGCCACCTACCCTTACAGTCAAGGTTATAGTCGTCATATTATTTTATTTTAAGGTCCCATAAAATTTAAATATTACACATCATAGATTAAAGTTGGCCTTCAAATTTTTTTCTTTCCATTTTTCTCTTTCATTTTATTAAAAAAAAAAAAAAGCATAGTCAAAAGAATACCACCAAAAAAAAAAAAACAGTCATAGTTGATTGCAAATTATATATTATTTACTATATAGCCAAGTGGTGAAATTTTATTTTTTATTTTTACTATTGCCAGGCAATTGTTTTTTCATTTTTGAAATGTTGAAAAATTATTATTTATTTTTTTCTTTTGAAAAGTTTATGTAAAATATGGTAGGTGTAGATGTATGTGATTAAAAAGAGACCTAAATTTTATTTTATTTAATGAAATAATGATTCGAATAGAACAAACATAAAAAACCGACGCTATCTTAATTAGAAAAGGCTTTGTTTGGTCCGGGTTTAAGTGAAGCAGGTAAAATCTCCGGCTGTCCCAGACTTTTACAGGAAACGCACTCTCTGGACTCGAACTCATGACCTGAAGGTCAAATTCCGAGCCCTACACCACCAAGCCACCCACGGGACTTATTTTATATTTTCATTAAGGACATTTTAGACTTTACACATTAAGGATGCTTTAGACTTTACTCACATGTTTTAGGTTATTCATGTAAAAAATTAAAGGGAGGGGTGTGTAAATAAATTTTTAAACTATTATTAATATAAACTTCAATTTCCAGTTGATGAGGCAAAGTTGTAAACATGAGATGAGACGAGACTCATTCTTACCTATTATTATTATTATTATATTATTATTATTATTATTATTATTATTTATTTTCCAGTCTATATAAGCCGCATTAGTCAAAGTCAATTTTCTCTAACCAAACGGCTGCGGTTCCATTTTTTTTCTACGTACCAAAAATAAATAAACAAAAATAAAATTTGAGTTTAATCGAAAATTGATAGTAAATTGTTCTAATAGTGATTTAAGTGATTTTTGATTAATCGGGAAAAATAAAATTGATATTTTATATGGTTGAGAAAAAAAAAATCAAACCGTTTCTCAAAAAATCACTCATTATTAATGACTAAAAAAATAATAATATTATTATAAGAATTTTATTATCCTGGTTATATTAGTTTAAATCGAAACATATTTTTATTTTTTAATCATTTCTAATGGAATCCTTCTTTTTTCACATAAAATCATCAATTAATATCTAAAAAAATAATTTGAAAATAGAATAAAATTTGAAATTGGACGATTTTTGGAAAGTCATAATTGAAAACCCATCGATTAACCTGTCAAAATTGTTGTGATTCACCGATCACTTTAGAGTGTATTTGAGGAAAAACCGAATTGTATTTTATTACTCTCAAGAATAAAATTACACAAGTTTACAACTAGAAACTTAACAAAAAACCTCACACACTCTCAAGCTCTCTACTTGGAGCTTACACACACTTTGGGATGAATATAACTAAGCTCTAAGGCTCCTTTTATAATGTCCAAACCGCGTGCTTCAGTAACACGCGGTTTGGCAAGCTGTCACCAAGCTTGCACCTCACATCAAGCTTTTGGTGCTTGATTGCATGCCAACTGCATGCATGGGTTGATCACTTTCGGTGATCTTGCTGGCTTCAACTGCTGGCCTCAACAAATCTCCCCCTCGGTGAAGATTTCCTCAAAATCTGAGCCGACCATCAATCACCCAAATCGGATCCTCCAATGGATCCACCCCTGGCTGCATCTGTATGACTGCCTACG